>OX463759.1:38270532-38332011 GCA_949824845.1 Rhingia rostrata
CACCTATACTTTGTTTGTACAAAGTTTTTTGCCACTGTGTGGATCGTTTTATTCCCTATCCCATCCCATCCCAGCGATGAAATATAGAAAATGTCATTGTCAGAACATATTGTTCAGACAGTTTATCAAATCATTTATGGTTCGATAAAATACATCGTTTTTCGCCTGGTTATGCTATGAGGTAGTGTATTGAAATGGTTTTGTATAAAAACGCCTCCAAAAAGTGAGCGAATGTTAAAATAATGAATAGAAGAAATATTTATATTAACAGAACAACTGCTTTTGCATCAAAATTTTTTTCGAAATGTTTAAAATTCGACCGAAAAATGTTTTTTCTAAAATCGCAACCGAAAAGTGGGCATGTCAAAAATCATTGTATGAACAAAATATAGACTTTATGATTGGCCAGATATGTTGTTTAGACTCCTTTTCAGTATCTCAAACGGTTTGGCCTAAAGCTACGTTTTTCTGAAAAAAGAGCGTGGCAGAGGGCGGATTTCAAAAATGTGTACCCTTGTTGTGCTGGGTGCAACAACAAAAACGTGTACCAAATTTCATCATTCTAGCTCAAAATTTAAGGCCCAAAAACTGTCGCAAGGTCTCGTGGCTCCCAACACGATTCAAATATATGCAACTATTGTCTAGTAAATAATTTTAAAGTAAATTTTAGGTTAACAAGGTAACCGTCAAGGTATCTTGCTTGGTGACGCAGGATCCCCATGTTCAAATACATTGCTAACGCTGCTCAGAAATTCATCCTGTCAAAAAGAAGAACGTTGCAACAACAGCCACACTTCAACGAGAAGTTGCATAGAATATCACTATGCCAAATAAAATATAAATTTCGATCACTTTTGGACCGATACGTCGAAAAACTTTATTGCTGCCACTGCTGCGCTACACAATATAGCCAAAGAGAAGAATAATCATTTTTTGGAAGAAGGAACAGTGCCGGCACATTCAGAAGTTACTCCACTGTGTTGATCGTTTTATACCCTATCCCATCCTTAGATTAATTATGATTTTAAATTAGAGGTCGAAACAATGCAAGTTTGCTCTATACAAGTCAAAAGCAGACAATCCTTTATGATGATATATTCTACTTACTGCTCAACACGATGCAAGGTTGAGAAAATTGACTTTGAAAACTTCCTTAATTCCCTTGGACAGCGTTTTGTTATCGGAAGAGACTTTAATGCAAATAACACATTCTGTCATGCATATCACAGAAAGGTAGGATTCTTTACGATTTTGGTAGAAAGTAATACAATACCGAATTTTATTCTACGGGAAAACCAATTTACTGGCCAGCTGATGTTACAAAAATACCGGAATTGATTGATGTTTTCATTCGAACAACGAGGGAGTCTATCAATGGAAATGAAAACCCACCCAGATTAACAAACGGAAAAACCAACTGGGAAGGCTTCAAAAACGATATTGAAAATAATATTCGACTTGCTGTATAGGTTAGATCCCCATTAGAACTCGAAGTAGCGGTTGACTACTTTAACGATACTGTTCAAAAAGCAGCATGGAATAATACTCCTCAACAACGCAAAATAAAAAGCTATAGTAATACCAAGTACCCATGGGAAATAAGAGATTTGGTTAGACAAAAAAGAAAAGCTCGAAAAAGATGGCACCAAACTCGTGCCCCACTAGATAAAACACATCTCAATCGGTTGAGTAACATGCTATCAAATTTAAAAACCATGCAGTAGAAACTTATCTGCAAAGCCTAACCGCTTGAAAAGAATTGAATTATTCAGTTTGGGAAACAATTAAAGTAATAAAACGGCCAAAAAACGCTATGCCACCAATTAGGGTAACTTAAGATGTTTCGGCAAAAAGCGATAAGAAAAAGCAGACGTTTTTAAACATTTAAACCATTTGATGGTCCAGAAGACATTAATTTATACGAGACTACAACCGATAGTAATCTATTAAGATATGCAAGTATTGCCGAGCTTAAACGGGTAATACAGAAATTAAAGCCTCAAAAACCTCTGGGTTATGACCTAATTACAGGAGAACTTTCTAAAATGTTGCCTCGAAAAGCATTAACTAAACTCCTGTACATTGTTAATGCAGCAATTACATTGGAATACATACCAAGTCAGTGGAAGGTCGTGGAAGTGATTATGGTTCTCAAACCAGGAAAATCACCGAATGAAATAAAATCTTACAGACCTATTTCACTTCTTCCAATAATTTCAGAAGTTTTTGAAAGGATATTACTCGGTCGCTCAAACCCCATTATTGATCAGAATCGGCTTTTCCCTTACCATCAATTTCGGCTTAGAAGTAAACATTCGACTGTGGACTAATTTCATCGAATTACTTATGTAATTGAGAAAGCTTTCAAAGAAAAGAAAATTAGCTCAGCCGTATTTCTTGACGTGTCGGAAGCTTTTGACAAAGTTTGGCATAGAGGCCTTCAACACAAACTAAGATAAGTTCTGCCTGAAAAGTTATATAAAATCCTCGTGTCGAATTTTGAGCATAGACTCTTCCGTGTGAAACTTGGAAACGAATATTCGGAGTTCAAAGAAATATTGGCAGGAGTACCCCAAGGAAGCGACCTTGTCCCACTCTTGTACCTCCTATTAACACGTAACTTTTGCTGCACTTAACGAAAGAAAATCGATTAATGTAGATTTTTCGTATAAGCGGACAAACAATTTGTCAGTATTTTGCAATACGGTTCGAGTTCCTTTTGCAAATGAAGCGAAATATCTCGGAATGCCACTCGATGCATATTAAAATGGAAGTCACATGTAAAAAGAAATGCGAAGAACTTAAAAATAAACACAGAAAACTGTACTGGTTTCTCAGAAAATATTCGAAGCTTAACCTTGATAACGAGCTTCCTTTATACAAGCAAGTGCTAAAGTCGGTCTGGACATATGGTAAACAACTATGGGGTTGTACCAGTGAAACTAACCTAAATATTTTACAACCCTTTGAAAACAAAATGTTATGACTCGTCAATGCGCCGTAGTACATGAGGAATGAAGATCTACGGGTACTCCCGCGGTTTAAAATGAAACGAAAAATTGTGCACGCAAACATAAGAAAGATTATTGGGACACGCGTCTTCAATGAACTTCTGAAGAACTAACCGTTATATTTGGCCCGATAATAAGAAACCGCGTTATAAATTGCGGAAAAGCAGTTGCAACAATTTCAATTTTTATATTTCTTTTGCTATAAAACCCACATGTAAGGGATATTAAAGGGTGATCCATTTCGAGGTTCCCTACTTTTTTAAAGAAAAAAACACAGAAAATTCAAATTTAATGGAGAATGTTTATTATCATTTGAAAGAACATTCTGTGGCATTTATTTTTTGAAGATTATGTCTATCAAATGTTGGCCGTTGCTACGTCGCAGATGGTCCATCCGTTGAGTCCAATTTTCTATCACTCGTTCGAGCATTTCGACTGGTAACTGGCGAATGACACGCGTGATGTTTTCCTCCAAGGCCTGAATCGAAGCGGGTTTGTCGGCATAAGCTTTTGACTTTACATATCCCCACAGGAAAAAGTCTAAAAAAGTCTATTATCCAATAATGAACGCTGGGTCTCAAAATGGGTGATGGTGTTGCGAATAGTACGCTCAGTAGGCCGATTATGTTATGTTATGCTGTCTGAACCAGACAGACGATCCTATGTTTATATTTTGACTATATAAATATTTTTGGCTGGCCTACTTTTTGGGAGTGCTTTCAGTAAAAAAACGTTTATCGGTAAAATTTTAAACATTTCGAAGGCTACAATCTGCTGTGCACATCGTTTAATACCCCATCCCGTTCCATCCTTGAAACTAACGTGTGATCAAAGTAGAGATACTTTTTTCAATAGCCTTTTTTGACAGATCTACTTAGATCGTGACACACGTACTTTCGTAATCCTAGCTCAAAATTTAAGGCGGAAGGACGGACGGACGGACAGGCAGACATGGCTAAGACTCAGCCAGCGATTCTGAGTCGATCCACATACTTTGAGGTATGACTTGCTAAATTATTTCACTACGTAACAAACTATGTATCAAAACTTATATTCCCCTATTGGATAGGGTGTACAAAAATGAGAAGGCTACAATCCAATGGGTGGAACCCATCCCATCCTTAAAACAAATATCCCCAAAATGTCGAATTTATGGCTATGAAATATAGAAAATGTCATTGTCATAACAAATTGTTCAGACAGTTTATCAAAATCTTTCATGGTTCGACAATAAACAACGATTTTCGCCTGGTTATGCTATGAAGTAGTGTATACAAGAGGTTTTTGTATGAAAACGCCTCCAAAAAGTGGGCGTGGGTTAATACGATATATAGAAGAAGAAGAAAACCAATTATTTAGCATCAAATTTTCTTTCAAAATTTTTGAAATTTTACCGAAAAACGCTTTTTACTTATAACGCCCCCAAAAAGTGGACGTGGCAAAAACTTTGTATAGGAAAAAAAGAACATAAGGATTGTCTAGATATATAGTTCAGACACTTTTTCAAAATTTCGAAAGATTTTGCCTAAAATTAGGTTTTAATAAAAAGAGGGCGTGGCAGTGGAAGGATTTATGGGATAGGGTATAAACAAATATTTATATTGTTATAAACAATGACAAAAGCTTTTTTTTTTACTGAAAACGTCCCCAAAAAGTGGGCTTGGCAGTGGGCGAATTTCAAAAATGTTAACACTTGTTCTTGTCACTTGTACCAAAATATTGGTGACACACAGACGGACGGACAGACAGACATGGCTGGATCGACTCAGCTAGCGTTTCTGAGTCGATCCATATACTTTGAGGTATATCTAGCTAAATTATTTCACTATGTTACAAACTTAATGTCAAAACTAATATACCCCTATGGGATAGGGTATAGACATTCCGCTTGTGCGGGACAACACGTTATTTTATACATATATATATATATTATTGTGCTTTCGACTGATCGAAGAAATCGCAGCGGATACAATTAATCTGATTTTTTTAACTAACACTTGTGTAATCAAAGCCAAAAAGGGAAACACTCAGCTTGTGCGAGACGTCACGTTATTTTATGTTTATATATACAATACACATATTGTGTGTTACTGACTGCGCGTCGACTTTGCAACGAAACGGGTTGTTTATACCCTATTCCATAGGGGTATTGTTTCCTGAGAGTTTTCAGGAACGAAATAAAAATGTCCAACGATGATTTCTGGATTTGCAGATTTAAAATGACTTGATGCTTTTATTTAATTAACACACTTAGTTTGACGACCTAAACTCAATCAAAGACTCATCGGAATATGAATCGGAATTACATTTTTTTTGCCAAAGAACTAACTGCTCAGTCATATTGATACCGATACATTAATTTGCCCTTTGCAGATTTTTATACATTTTGCTTTGGGTTATAATACAATTGTTGAGGTGAATAAATTATTGAAATGGTAAAAGATTGTAAATTTCAAATGTAATATTATTTCATAATTTCAAAAAAAGTTTTAAAAATAATTATATTTAAAAAAGATAAATGATGTAAGAACATTCTGCCCGCCTTGAAGTATCTGCCAGATACTTTAACAATCTACTGGAAGTGGTGCTAAACGATGAAAAGCTCTTCTAAAAATTCCCTTTTTCGTCTTGAGATCCACAACTCGTACTTTACCATCCTGGGAAGGGATTATTTTGATTATTTTTCCCATCAACCACTGTTAAGATGGAATATTGTCATCTGATATTAAGACCAGCATATCCAGCTTGACATTTTCTGAGGATGATTTCCACTTTGCCCTCTTTTGTAGCTCCAGCAGGTATTCTTTCGACCACCGAGCCCAAAAATGCTGCTTGATTTCGGAGATACGTCGCCATTGCTTTAATCCGGATGATCCTGACAATGGTACTAATGGTTCTGCGATGGCAGATAAGGGACCGCCAACCAAAAAGTGTCCTGGGGTCAACACTGCCTCGTCACTGGGATCGCTTGACATCGCACACAGAGGTCGAGAATTTAAAATTGCTTCTATATCCGCTACTACCGTCGAAAGCTCTTCAAATGTCAGATAGGCTTGCCCAACCGTTCTGAAGAGATGATTTTTGGCCGATTTGACGGCTGCCTCCCAGAGTCCTCCAAAATGTGGTGCTTTCGGAGGTATGTGATGGAACTCAATCTGTTCAGCTGCACACCAAGACGCAATCGCCTTTTCTGTCTGTTGCTCCAGAAACTGTTGTCGAAATTCAAGAAGCTCATTTCGTGCACCGACGAAGTTTGTACCATTGTCGCAATATAGGTCACGACATAAACCTCGACGTGCAACAAATCTTCTAAGCGCCGCTATGAATCCTTGGCTGGATAGATCCGAGACGACTTCAAGATGAACGGCTTTCACTGCAAAGCAAACAAAAACTGCAACGTAGGCTTTATGCGTATGTTGTCCTCGCCGCCTTAAGGTGAGATGGAACGGTCCGCAAAAGTCTACGCCGGTCGTCAAAAATGGTCTGGTTAGCTGCACTCGATTGAATGGTAGATTTCCCATGATCTGCGTTAACAATTTGGGCCGGTACTTTACACAATGAAGGCATCTGTCAACTACTCTTTTGGCCATCCTTCGCACGTCAATCACCCAAAAACGTTGCCTAACATTAGCAATTAGTGCCTGAGGTGCAGCATGGTCGTTCTTTCTGTGTAAATAAACAATATAATTAAATACAAAAGGGTGGGATCTAGGAAGAAGGATCGGACATTTAGTGGAATAAGGAATGTCTGCATTCTGCAGACGCCCACCAACTCTGAGGAGTTAGATGAATCGTCTAAGAAAGGATTTGAATTTTTGACGACACTCTTTGGGCTAATCATATTATTCCTTTCGAGCTGCTCAACTTCCTCCTTGAAGCATTCTTGCTGAATATGCCACACAATTCGTAGAAAGGCATCATTTATTTCAGTTGCCACCAGTGATGGCACATCTTTTTTTGGCTTCTTCGCCGCAAACTCATTACGATTTGGTGGCTTTTCTCGCTTATCCTTGTTTGACTTCCGTTTTGTAAGCGCGTAGAAAAACTTTATCACATAAGCAAATATCCGACAAGTAGCTTGAACATCACTGCCATTTTTGCACAGTGCCGAGAATTCAGAGCAGACTTTGGTCATCACTAATACGGTCACATTCTTGCGCTTTCCAGGAGTTTCTTTGCGTATTTGGGACAAGTCCTTCTGCTCAGGCCAACGATTATTTGTCAAGTAGAGAAAGTTTGGTCCTTTGAACCAAATACCTTCTTCTAGCTCTTCCGCATATGCCCCTCTGTATACTATATCTGCAGGGTTATTCTTACTGCTAACATGCCTCCACAGTGCAGCGTGCTGATCCGACTGGATCTTGGACACTCTGCTTGCTATAAAGACATCCCATGTCGAAGGATGCGCCGACAACCAACAAAGGACAATTTCAGAGTCAGTCCAAAGATAGACCTTATCAATACAAAGATGTGACAAGTTGGGTAAAACTGCTCCCAACAACGTCACCAATATTTCAGCCGCACACAACTCCAATCTTGGTAGGCTTTGTGTTTTAATAGGAGCAATCCTGGATTTTGCAGCTAATAGGGTACACATAACTTGGTTCTTCTCATCTGTTGTTCGTAGATACAATCAGCATCCAAATGCCTTTAGTGAAGCATCAGCAAACCCATGAACTTCTAATGTCTGATAATTTTGGATCAAAACATACCTTGGAACTTTGATGCTATCTAACTTCTTCAAACGTTCTCGAAACTGCAGCCATTCGTCATATATGCGCGCTTGCACCGATTCATCCCAGTTTGCCTTTTTTACCCAGAGACTCTGTAAAATCATCTTCCCTTTAACAATCACCGGATTAATAAGACCTAAAGGATCGAAGAGAGTAGCAAGCTCAGAAAGAATTGTCCTTTTTGTAATCTTCCGCAAAGACGATAGAATTGGTGAAAGATATTGCAACCGGTCAGTGTTTGGGTTCCATTTGATGCCCAGAGTTTGTATGACATCCGAAACATTGATGCGTAGTGGAACCTCCTTGTCACAGTCAGGAATCTGCTTCAACATCATCTGCTCATTAGTCCACCATTTTCGCAACTGAAATCCGGCAGCTTCCAAAATTCTTCTTGTCTCTTGATAGATTTTCGCAATTTCCTCTGGAGTATCTCCACCACTAATTAAATCGTCCATATAGAAGTCCTCGGCTAAGACTTTTGATCCCAAAGGATATTTCTCCACACTTGTGCCTGACAACGTTTTCAAACATCGAGTGGCTATGTATGGAGCCGATGTTGTCCCGTAAATGACGGTGTTTAATTGGTATACCTCCAACTTTTCATTTTTGTTAGACCGCCATAGTATACACTGGTACTTTCGATCATTTTTTTCAACAAGTATCTGTCGATACATTTTCGAAATATCTGCTGTTAAAGCATATCGAAAACAACGAATTACTTGAATTACTGGCCCTTTTTGCAAAATATCGTTGAGTGAAACTCCAGATGAGGTATCAGCACTGCAGTCAAACACAACGCGCAACTTGGTTGTTGTCGAATCAGGCCGCAAGACACGTTGATGTGTACAGAAATATTTTATCTGATTCACATCCAATTCTGCAACTTTTTCCATGTGACCTAAGTCCTCATACTCCTTCATGAAACTAGAATACTCCTCTTTTATTTCCGGATTTTTCTCGAATCTTCTTTCTAAGGCGTAAAAGCATTTCTTGGCCATCTCAAATGAATTTCCAAGTGCTGTGTGGCTCTCTTTAAAGGGCAATCTAACAACAAACCTTCCCTCTTGGTTACGCACAGCTGGTTTATTTAAGTTGTCCTCGCATCTAGTTTCTTCTGTGGTCAAAAAACTTCTTTTCTCGCCTACGGTTTCTATTTTCCAAAAACGCTCCACCATATTCTCCAGGTTATTATTGTTTGCGAGCTCTTTACTACTAACTAAACAAACTGTCGAACTGGACTGATTTGCAAGATCGTATTGCCCGACACTATCCAGCCGAATAAAATCTTTTGCAAAGTAAGACGTCCTTCCATTTTTATTTGCCCAATCGACAATAAATCAAAGAAACATTCCGCTCCTATCAGCACATCAATCTTAGATGCTTCATTAAACTTTGGATCTGCCAAAACTACATTCCTAGGAATGTCCCAACTATCGACGCTAAAACTCTTGTTAGGTTGTAGATCGGTTATATTTTTTATAATCAACAGCCCTAATTCCATTTTAAAATCCGATGTTCTTGACTTACACATGGCCTGGGTTCGGCGACGTATTTTCGTAACTTCTTTTCCAATACCAATTATTTCAAGATCTTCTTTAATCTTATGTAACCCCAATTTTTGAGCCATTTGTTCGATTATAAGATTTAGCTGTGAGGCCGAATCGAGAAGAGCACGAACTGGATGGTACACCCCTGCATTATCCCTCATCTCAATTACCGCTGTACCTAAAATCACCTGATTCTTAGCTCGACCAAGACAAGTTGTCGGTCGCTGATAATTCGATGGGCCCGCTTGTTCCTCATCGTTGTTCGAGTTTTTGGTGAACCTGTGTAACAAGCGATGATGGGGGAGAGAACAGATACCACATTTATCTTTCGAACATCTTCGAACTGAGTGTCCCTTTTCCAAACAAATAATGCACAAACTCAGTCTCTTGGTTTCATAAAATCGTTTTGTGACTGATAAACCTTGGAACTCCGGACATGTATTGATTTGATGACCATCTGCCTTACAAAAGGTACATTGCGTGCCTTGAACAGCTAACGCAATTTTCCGACCGCTTCTTTCTGTGTTTCGAACGTGAGTGCGATTATCTTTATGAGACGTGGAAACCTCAAACCTATACGAAGTATGCTTCTTGGCTTCTTTAGCCTCTAAATTTGTGCAACGACGATCTAGAACCACAACAAAATCTTCCCACGATGGTAGCTTACTATAGTCCATAGCATCTTGCCACTTCGATTGGGTTTCTACATCAACTCTATCCAAAGCCATTGAAATGAACATTGCCTGATTAATGTCTTTATAGTTTCCAATCGATAGCATCGCAGTTAAATGAGTGTTAAAGCTGTCTTCCAGGTTTCTCAATGACAAAGACGTAGCTTTAGAGACTTTTGGAACATCCAACAATGAATTAATATGCTCTTGAAACATTAGGCATTTGTTATCAAAACGCTTCGCCATCTACTATGTTAAGTCGCTCTATGGATGTTTGCAAACTCATAGCCTGCTTAAAATATGATTCGAGAATTCCTAATCTGCACTCCAGTTCTGTTGACGATAACGAATCTCCTTTCGAATCTACTAGGTTTTTTATCCGTGTGAGATTACGCTTGGTGTTCGCTCGCAAAAATTTCATTTCCGACAAAGTCTTCTGCAGCTTATTGTCTGACTCAACAACGTCACCGCTAACAGCCGCATTGATTTCTTGGTCATTCATAATAATTATCAAGACAACTACCAACTATCAACTTGGAAGCTTTGTTTCCTACACCAACAACAATAATTATTCGAGGTTCGTGGTTTACTTTACCACAACGTGTGTTAATTTATATAGAATTTGGTTTCGAAGAAGTTGAGAATAGAGAGAGTTAGCAATGAGACAACTGCAATGCAAACACTTCAGCAACAATTTTCCTATCAACGAACGATACTAGAGGAAATCGATATGTTTAGCAACAACTTTCTTAACATCAATGCTTCCACACTCAAAATTCTAACAACTATTTTTTCCGCAACAATCTACGATCATCAAACTAAATCTCAGCAACAATGTCTATTCCTGATTAATGCCACAAATGAGTATTTTTATCAGCAACAATTAACCGCAACAATTAACCGCAACAATATCGATAGAATCCAAGTTAATTTGCAACAAGTTATGTGGATTTAACAAGCGACTTACTTGTTTTCCATAAAAGCTTTTGCATACTATCACACCATGCCAATATATTTCACGTTGACCACTTTCTCCAAAAAAAGCTTTCTCCGCCTCTGCAGTTTTGCCTTTTGACCCGTGAGTCACGTTTTTCTCGAAATGACGTAATCGGCACGTCGCGTCGGTATTGGGTGTCTCCGCTGACCGCTACTTGTCTGCTCCGAAAGAGATTTTAGTTTGGTAGATCTTTGAAAGTCCAAAGTTCATTAACACAGCACACTGATCTGCAATCGACGAAAGATATGCATTTAAATTTTGTTACCAACTTATTGAAACTATCTGATGTATAATCCGTGGTGATTTCCTTTGGAGAATATTTCAAATGATTCCCAAGATATCCACTGATAATTTAAAGTTGTGGGAAATAATCCAAACGATTAATTTCCCGGGTTTCGGCACCAAAATGTTTCCTGAGAGTTTTCAGGAACGAAATAAAAATGTCCAACGATGATTTCTGGATTTGCAGATTTAAAATGACTTGATGCTTTTATTTAATTAACACACTTAGTTTGACGACCTAAACTCAATCAAAGACTCATCGGAATAGGAATCGGAATTACATTTTCTTTGCCAAAGAACTAACTGCTCAGTCATATTGAGAGAGGTATATAGGACTGCGATACCGATACATTAATTTGCCCTTTGCAGTTTTTTATACATTTTGCTTTGGGTTATAATACAATTGTTGAGGTGAATAAATTATTGAAATGGTAAAAGATTGTAAATTTCAAATGTAATATTATTTCATAATTTCAAAAAAAGTTTTAAAAATAATTATATTTATACAGTCCCCGGCTAACCTCTGAACCGATCACCTCGTTCTCGGAATATTGTGTGTCTTATTTTTTTTTGCTAAAAGTGCGCAAACCGGTACCTCCCGTTGTACCACTAGACGTCTCAATTACATTTCACCTTTCATACGTTTGGAGTCTTTTTTCTCTCCAAACTAGTGTCTTGCTTTCTTACAAAGATGGCCTCCGGGCCGAATAGAACCAATCGATACAGAGATCTCGACATAGACCCTGTTTTCGAAAACCAACCAAACAAAAAACAAAAAACTAATTCTCCTTCCTCCTTGCTCAGTTTCCCCCCTTCACCGACAAGATCCAATTCTAATAACCCAAAGTTCACAATAATTATTCCTAAAAATAAAGATAAACCCCTATCATCCCTTAGCCCCTTCTTACTTAAAAAATCAACAGACAATATCAGTACCGAATATGACCAAATATCGCAACTCCGTGACGGAAGCCTTTTAATTAAAACGAAATCGCAAAGAATCGCCGAAAGATTCATTAAGGTAAACACCTTAGCGAATGTGTGCTCGGTGGAAGTGAAATTGCATGACCGATTGAACGAATCCAAGGGCATCGCTTATGCCCCATGCTTAATCAATGTGTCCGAAACAGAGATTATAACTGAGATGAAAACACAAAGCGTCACAAACGTCTACAAATTTACAAAAAAAGATGACAAAGGTAAATCGAAACCATCTGGTTTAATATTATTCACCTTCGACCTCTTCTCTCCCCCCAATACAATTGAAATTGGTTTTTATAATGCCAAAGTCTCGGAATACATCCCGAACCCCATGCGCTGCCGCAATTGCCAACTTCTTGGGCATACCACCAAAAGGTGCAACGGCAATACCAAATGCGAATCGTGTAATCTCCCACCTCACAGTCCAGATGTTTGCTCCCGCATCATGTGCGCAAATTGCTCCTCACCACACCCCTCGTCATCAAAAATATGTCCTAGCTATAAACAAGCCAAAGAAATCCTCTCAATTCAAACAACTAATAATTGATCTGTTGGAGAAGCAAAGCGAATATATAGAGAACGAAATCCCTCCTCATCACCAGCCCCCCTTGGCTAATTTTCTGAAAAACTAAAGCAGAATACTCCAGCACAACAAACCGATCCCACAACATGTGGACCCAAATTGTCTAACCCGCTACCCGCACCAACCAAACCCACCAACAAATTACCATCCACAACAACTAACGCATTAACGACCAACAAATTACCATCCACAACAACTAACGCATTAACGACCAACTCAACAATACACAAATCCAAAGAAAACAACAACCCATTACAAAATCCACCCGCAAACCCAAACACAGAAAAAATAAATAAAACTGACTCGCAGTCCAATCCAACAAGCTCTAAAATAAACTACTCATTCCCATCAAACACTCAAACGCAACCATCCCACTCAAACTCCAATTCAAACTCAAACCTCTCGAACTACCTTCCAACATCCAGTAAATCGCCTTGTCTGAGAGAAACTAGCTTAATCATTCGTAATAAGAATGACATCAACTCTGACACAATCGAAGATGTCGAAATGTAAAAATAACCCTAATCACCAATATACTGACTCTGCTGATCTGGAATTGAATCATCGATGTTCCTCAGGTAGCATCGATGGTTCAACATCAGGACAGCGGAGTCAAAATCCTAACAACCTAATCATCTCAAACCCAATAATAACACAACAAAATAGAAACAATACAACTCAAACCTCTACAAACCATACCAATATAACATCAACGAACCACACTTCCGTTGCTTCACGCAACAAAAGTCCGTGTAGAAAGCCTAAGCAAAATATGTCTCTCAGTATTCTACAATGGAATATAAAAGGTTTGATAAACAACTTCGATGAGCTTAATATTTTGATCAAAGAGCACAACCCAAGCATAATATCGCTCCAGGAAACACACTGCCCATTCAACTCCACCCCAATTGTCCCTAAGAACTACATTGGACATTTTAAAAATTTACCCATTAACACGACATCAAAACAAGGCATATGTTTAATGATAAAAAACGATATTCCTCATAAAATGCTGCCTATTAATTCAAACTTTCAAGTACTTGCTTGTGAAATTCAACTTAACGTGAAAGTAACTTATGTTTGCATTTACCTTCAACCGCGAGAAAATTTCCAAAAGAACGATTTGGAGAACATCATTGATCAAACTAATTCTCCCCTTATTTTTGGTGGTGACGTCAATTCATGGAACATTTTCTGTTGATCCCCTGTTACAAACCATAGAGGTGCGGTTATTGAAGATTTCCTCCTTAAATCTAACCTTATTTTATTGAATGATGGCTCACCAACACATCTCTCGACACACAATACACTCACCCATATAGACATAACTTGTTGCTCCTCGGAACTATTCCCAAAAACAACCTGGAAGACGTTAGACGATCTCCATAACAGCGACCACTTCCCCATCATAACATCTACTAATGTTTGACTCAAAATCGTACAAAACATACCCACCCCAAAATTTAAAACTGACATCGCCAATTGGCCTTTGTTCAAGACCAAAATCAAAGAATGCCTGACGGGAAAAAACCGACCACAAACACCAATAGGGAAACCGCATTAATACAAAAAGCAATAAGAACAGCCGCCAACACCTCCATCCCTCAAACACACCCACAAATCAAAGAACAAAATAATAGAGTTGTTCCTTGGTGGAATATCGAACTTTCTGCACTCCGCAAAGATAAAATGCTAGCTCTAAGAGAATTCCAAAAAAGACCCACTCAAAGAAACTTAGTTCATTATAAAAAACAAATGCAAAATTCCGCAGACTTCTTAAAGACAGTTAAGCAAAAAGTTTTACTGCATTCACAGCCAGCATAAATCCAAACTCCTCCACTGCAAAAATCTGGCAAAACATATGCCCACCTTCATATTGATTACTATACCTCGAGAGCATTATCCGAAAGAAATCACGTCACAGTTCTTTCTTTAGACTTCGAGAAAGCCTTCGACAGGATTGGAATTCACATTGTCATGCAAAAACTAAAAGAATGGGGAGTCGGTAAAAAAATATATGGATACATAAAAGCTTTCTTAAACAATAGAAGGTTTTACACAAAAATAAACAACCGCTATTCAAAACAATACCCTTTATATAATGGTATCCCGCAAGGATCACCCTTGTCGGTGGTCCTCTTTATTATAGCCTATGATGATATATGCACAATTCTTAAAAAATACAAGCTTTTGGATTATTGTCTCTATGCGGACGACATCTACATACTGTCTAAGATCACCGATTTAAACATTTGTCAAAATTTCTTTAAAAACGCTTTAAATGACATTCTTGATTGGTCAAGACTCTCTGGCGCAAAACTGTCAATAAATAAATGTAAATTACTTCACGTATGCCGAAAACGTAACTGTCCACAACTAACTTTAAGTATTAATAATTGTAGCATGCAGCTTGCTATATGAACCATGATTATGGTCTGCTACATCATGACATTTTTAAAATACTTTTAAAAACGATACACCCTGTTTAGCCGATACTATTCGTTAAAAGTTTAACGTGAATTTAGACTCACGATCGCAATCGGTGTAATGCATTGCACATGCTATAAGAGACCGATATTACTTTTTCCGGTCTTTTTCTTTCTGACCGACGAACAGCGTGGAAGTGTGGTGACAAACGCAAAAAGATTAAGCATTTAAAAACTAGTGTCAGAGTACCAGAAAAACAGAAAAACATAAAATATTTCAATTGACGGAGCATCAACACTTTTCTCCGTACATATAGAGAATATTACATGAATACACTCATGTGTACTTATATGCATTTTAAAAGAAAACGAGGCACTTAATTAAGCCTTTGATCGCTGCTCTGGTGAATTAAATAAACCCAGCGATCAAGCTTTTAATTTGACTATAAAGTCCAAGATTGAGGACCGATCCATCATTATACATAAACATATATATACCCACGAGCAGTTGCCCACACTTTCCCCCCCCCCCCACCACCTCCAGTGATGCAGAACACATAATCACGATAAGCAAAATAGCAAAACACATGCAGAGCAAGACACAACAACAAAAATCACCAAAACAAGTGCACCACCAGACACAACAATACATCAGCAACCAAAAAAATACCAACAAAATACAACAGGTACATTTTCTTGTTTACGTTTTTTTTTTGCTTGCCCATGATCAGTGAAAAGTATCGATCACGGGAGCCCAATCAATGTAAAATTGTTCTAGTTATTTGCTTATTAAAAAATTGACTAAATAATTTGCTGCCTATATAAATATTATGATAAAAGAAGTAAAACTTAAAAACCTAAATAAAATACCTAAAATCTAAATTAAAAATAGATAAAAACTGAATATTAAACAACATATAAATCTACTTATATCAATCATAAATTCCATTTAAATCACAAACGAAAGACTTAAATTAGATATTGATTTCTAAGATAACTAATATCAATCGAAAAAAATTGAGAATACACATATTTTATATGCATACATATATACATTAGAGATAATACGAAATTTGTGAATATATATATATTTTTTTTTTTGAATGAAGATATATTTTGAATAGTGTGATCCAAGTTAGTTAGATGCGCATTTAATTAATGGGGAATTAGAGCTTTTGTTCTTTAATAAGTAGACGACTTTTGGCTAGGATAATGTTCCAAATAATATTGGAAAGAGATCGCTCTTTAGTATGTATAAGAAGTTTATATATATGTATATACACTCCGTTTCACTTAAATAGCACACTTGGCAAGGCTAATTTAATTTCATAATAGCTATTAAACAAATGAAAGTAAAGAGTATATTTTATGGCTTGAATTCATATTTAAAGTATTCAGTTTTTATAAGCAATAACGAAACTAAAATTTATGAGCATTTTTCAAGTTACAGGGCTTAAAAACTAAATAACCCAAAAACAGTGCTTACATTTTGTTTCATTTGAATAGCACACTTTGTTTTAAACTATAGTAAATATTATTTTATTGATCTTAAACAACTTTTATTGGGTTAATTATACAAAGTATTAATTAATTCAACAATGGGTAGAACCTCCCTTGTTTAGAATAACTTAATAAATCCTATTTGGTAAGGAATCATAAAGCTTTTTAATATAGTCAAGCGAAACTAAAGCCCATGCTTCCTGAATAGCCTGAATTAGCTCAGCCTTGGTAGAAAACTGTCTTCCCGATTCATAAACTTTTCTGGCCAACCACCCCCAAACATTTTCGATAATGTTAAGGTCCGGCGAGTATGGAGGCCAGTTAAAGAGATTGACATTTTTTGACTCGATCCATGATTTGACAACACGGGCTGTATGAATTGGGGCATTGTCCTGTTGGAAAGTCCACGACAAATTTCCGAAAAGACTTTCTAGTGGGGGAAAAGCCTTTTCCAGAACTCTTTTGTATGATTGCGCGTTCATCTTGGGAGTCCAAAATTGGAGCTCGCATGTACCAAAATAGGATATGGCTCCCCAGACCATAACCCCTCCGACTCTGCTGTGTAGACGCTCCAATTGATGGGTCTCCTTTCTTAAATCGTGAAAGTAATAATTATACCCGTCAGGGCCCTCGAAATTAAATTTTTTTTCAGCAGAGAACACAACGCGCTGCCACTCTCTGTTCCATGACATATAGTTTCTACAGAAACTAAGCCGAGCTTATTTACGTAGAGGGGTAAGTGGTGGTTTTTTCTTCAATTTTAGGTGCTTAAGATGTTTGGCTTTTGAAATCACCCTCCACACAGTAGTTTTACTTGCATTTACTCCAGCTTTTGCTCGTATTTTGTCAATAGAGTTATGTGAATTGGAAGCCTCGCGCAATATAGATCGCTTATCTGCATTGGAAAGTACACTATTTACACGACCTTTCATATTTTTTCCATAATTTGAGCTGTTCTGAATAAAATTACAAACGACTTTTCTACTTCTTTCAATTTTTTTTTGCTGTTTCAGACACAGAGAGGTCACATTCTCGATAAGTTTTTATTTTAATTTGTTCATCGTTTGTTAAGGCTTTAACACGACCCATTATGTAAGAATATTACTAAAATATATTCTAAATATTCAAAATATTTTTTTACTTTAATTTCCCGACGATCTGCACGAAGTAAATAAATCATAAACGCAAATGTGCTATTCAAGTGAAACAAAAAATGCAAAAGAATTTGAAGCAAATGAAAATGAAATGAGCAGACAAATGTAACGGTAAACATTCAGAGCTTCAATTTTGTTGCAAAGCATGTGGATAGGAAGACGAACAAAATAGTACAACAACAAGTACAGTTGAGTCAATGAATCTTGGTAGATAAGCAAATAAAAACAAAAAATTGGTGTGTGCTATTCAAGTGAAACGCAGTGTACATATCTGCATAGAGAAATTAAATTAAAATGACATGAAGTCAGCATTTAATTATTTTAATTGTGATTTAATTTTTTTGTGACTGAAAAATGATTTGAGTGAAATCTTAAAAATAAAGGTGAGATCAAAGTGAGGTACAAAAGGGGTGAAGTGTGTAATAAGTGAAAGGGGTTATCTACATAGAATTGGGAAGTAGGTGACATGGTGTGGCAGTCTCATAATTAGATTGCCATATGAGGTGGGAAATCCCAAATGATGGCAATAACATCTGTGCCATCGAATCAAAATAGGATATAGTGTGTGCAAGAAGAATCAAAAGTTTAAATTTATTTTGTGCCATGTTAGCTATCACACATTGATTCTTCAGAAGATCATAGCAGTGCAATACTTCTTTGTAGTTTTTATAAAATTTTAATTTAAGTCATCTGACTACTCCTTCTGGCACGATTTCTTTAATTTTGTGTGAGAAAATCCGCAGCAAGATCCCCGACCATTTCGGCGAGCTAAGCCGTGCTTAAGCCAGCGTGCCACCCTGCTGCGTCGTCCAGGACTTAACACCAGCTATGCTCTCGCATAGTTCGTCCACAGGCTCATTACAAATTATGGCGCCCAACGTAACAGGCATTGTACAACGATATTGGCTTTATCAGACGATACTAGTTTTTTTGTTTTTATGATATTGGCCTTGTTAGTAGAGAGATTGATAACTTTGGTATTTTTTTTATATGGCTCTCTTGTCAAATCAATTTAACACTTTTATTTCTTTCATATTTACCTTTTATTTACTGCATGCTATGATGATATAATGTTTCTTAAGATAGTTCTAATTTCTAATTATGCGATTCAGATTTTCTTAAAGCAACCAATCCTTTAGAATATCGATTTACGCTTATAAGGTTAGACATCTTTACTTTATGGTGTAATTATCTTTTATCTCAGCTTCCTGGTATATTTTTAATCGTTAGTAACGCATGAATCAGTTGAACGGGATAAAAGATATCTTGCCATATTATTATGAAACAAATACGGATGATAGATTCAGGTTTTTGAGTTATTCAAATGTTTCAATGCTTCATTTAGCAATACGCTGAATGCCTTTAACTTTTATATCATCAATTTATTATTTTTCAGTAAATTGGATTCAACGAAAATATTTTTTTAGTTGGTATCACAATTCGTTAAATATTATACACACAGTATACCCTGTAAACTTTTAGAGACACTTTCACCCTTTTCTTACTCTTATGTTGATCTCACCTTATATTCTTATGATCTATAATACAAACTTGGTTTTCTTTATTCAATACTTCATACATATTTTCATTGTTTATCATATAAATACTTTTAAAATTTTTTTATTTCACTCTTTATATCCAATTTTGATATTTCAATTAACTTACAATGAGCAATTCTAAAGGTACAACTCCCAAAGAAAAACGGAAGTCTACGTTAGATACTAATCGTGGTATGACTACGCGATCTATTGGTCATAGACAACCCAATTTTGACAATTCACGAGATATTTTTCCGGAAAATGAATCTCGACAACCTATTTTGCATTCTCCTCATGCGAATGCGATAAGAACTCTGATTCATAACCCGATACAACTTCCTAATCAAAACTTGCAAAATGTTGTTCTCACGGAACCAAATGCGTTTTCTAGTTTGAATCCTAGTGTTCAAGTAGTTACTAATACTATCTCTTCAAATATGTACACTCAGTCAACAACTCCAAGAGGTAGTACATCTCAGATACAACCAACTGTTAGACAGAGCAACGTTTCTTCGGCTAATCCAAATGTGACAACACCTAATACACAAACTTCTTTGAATAGTCAAATCAAATCTATTGTTGATGCAAGTATTGGTGCTAGCCAAACGTTTATGCTGCGATCACTTTTGGATACTATGAAGCAATGTGTTCAGGAAACTGTACGTGATTTACTATCAACAGGACAAAACCCTGCTTCTAATGGTGCTTTTGCTTTGCCATGTGATACCCAAAACTTAACAACCGTAAACAGACATTCGAATACGGCATCAAATCCTGCCAGAAATTCAAGACGACATGAGAATTCGCATCATCCGCCGGAAGATTTAAATCATAATTCACGCGAAGAATCCAATGATATTTCAAATGGTAGAAATTCACAATATAATGATGAGCATTTCGCTAGATATATTAACCAAATGAATTTCGATGACTATGCTACCGAGAATCGTACACAACCATCAAGCTATCACAAAGTAGAAATCGATCGCTGGGGTTTGAAATATGACGGAACATCAAAGTCTATTTGTGTTCAAGATTTCTTGTTTAGAGTTGAAACTTTAAAAGAAAATCATGACTGTCCGTGGTCAGAAATTTTGAAAAACTTTCACGTTTTATTGACTGGTGCTGCTCAGGACTGGTTTTGGCAATATTTGCGATCGAATCCTAGACCAGATTGGCCAAGACTTCGTCAAGCCTTATACAAACAATTTAAGACCCATGATAGCGACGTAGAAATCATCCAACATATTACTGAACGTCGTCAACATCCTCAGGAAACATTCGATGATTACTACAACGTCATTATCCATCTAAAAAACCAGCTAAGAAAACCCATGACAGAACGTCAACTGTTGCATATCATGAAAACAAAAATCAATAATCGCTTGTTGAATCTTGTATATCCGATGTCGATTTACTCACTCGATCAATTTAGAGATGAGTGTAGGAAAGCTGAAAAATTATTCCACTCTCGTGATCAAACTCGGTATCTGAGACAACAACATGTCAATGAAGTTGAGTATGAAGATACTGCAACTGAGGTTTTACTGTTGGAAGATGTATCTGCTTTAAGATACTCAGATACAAATAAATTTCGAAGTTTGAATAGCAAAGATGCAAATTCTTACCAATGTTTTAATTGTAAATTGCAGGGACATTCTTTTATGTACTGTCCTTCTCCAACAAGAAATTTGTTTTGCTACAAATGCGGCACGGACAATGTGACAACATTGAATTGTCAAAAGTGCAAGCAGATGGGAAACCAACAATCGAGCGGGATGCGTGTCGGGGAATCTCGTTCGACCCAAACCAACCCCGAACATTAGAAAAATCGATATCTACTGATTCTCAATCTATTGAAACACCTTCCACTGATCCGAGAATACAGATACTTAAACCGGACATACTTAATAAAAATAAAAATATTTCAAAACAAACAATGTTAATTCCATATGAGACAAGAATGCAAAGATATAAGGAAGTTCGAGCAAGAATTTTTGAACTGGAGGAAATTCGAATTTCATTTCATCTTTCAAAAAACAGAAAGTCTAAAATTAGATATAGCAAGCGTAAACTTTTTAGAAAAATCGTAGATGCTTGTTCCTTTTCAATTGATAGCGACCCAAGACCATATGCAAAAATATCTATACATGATCAAGATATAGTTGGTTTGCTGGACAGTGGGGCTACAATCTCTTGTTTTGGAAAAGACTGCGTTGAATTTGTTCGTAACCTTGGTTTGAAGATCTTTTCTTTGTCTTCTTGTTTAAAAACAGCTGATGGTATTGATCAACGAATTATTGGGTATGTTAAAGTTCCAATTCGTTATAATTCTATTACCAAGGAAATGGATATATATCTAGTTCCTAGTCTCACACAACAACTGTATCTTGGAATAGATGTTTGGCACAAATTTGATATTTCTCCAATGACAATAGGTGAATTAGAAATTCCAGATGTTTCTACCAAACCAAAACATGAACTTACTATAGATCAGTCTTTAGCGCTGTCAAAAGTTGTCGACATGTTTCCATCGTGTGATAAGCTTGGCTTAGGAAAGACTTTGCTGGAAACACATCGAATAGATACGGGCACAGCTGATCCGTTGAAGCAAAGACACTATCCAGTATCGCCGGTAATTCAAAAGCTTATGTTTGAAGAATTGGATCGTATGCTTTCGTTGGGAGTAATTGAGGAAAGTAATAGTGCGTGGAGTTCGCCAATCGTCCTCATCCGAAAACCTGGCAAGAACCGACTATGCTTAGATTTTCGAAAAGTCAATCAACTCTCAACGAAAGATGCGTATCCATTACCACATATTGAGGGTTTGTTAAGCCGTCTGCGAGATACACATTACATAAGTAGTGTGGATCTCAAAGATGCGTTTTGGCAAATTCCTCTAGATGAGCAGTCTAAGGAAAAGACAGCATTCACGGTTCCGGGAAGACCACTTTATCAGTTTACGGTCATGCCCTTTGGACTATGTAACGCAGCCCAAAGGATGTGCCGTTTGATGGATAGAGTTGTACCTCTTGAGCTCCGTGAATGCGTGTTTGTGTACTTAGATGATCTACTGGTGATTTCGAGAAGTTTTGAAGAACATCTTAACACACTAAGGAAAGTGGCTGAATGCTTGAAAAGAGCAAACCTTACTATCAATGTCTCAAAATCCAACTTCTGTTTTAAAGAATTGAAGTATCTCGGATACGTGGTTGGACAAGGACACATAAAGCCTGACCCAGCTAAAGTTTCAGCTATTAAGGACTTTCCGTTACCGAAATCCCAAAAGCAGGTGCGGCGTTTTCTAGGAATGTGTGGCTGGTATCGAAGATTCATTCGAAACTTCGCCGCGATATCAGCACCCTTGTCCGATACGTTACGAAAAGGAAAAACCTTCGAGATTTCTGAAGAAGCAGATACAGCATTTGAGGCATTGAAAGTAGCTCTCATCTCAGCTCCACTTTTAAGTAATCCGAATTTTGGTGAACGCTTTTATATACAGTGTGACGCGTCAAACCATGGTGTTGGGGGAGTACTCTTTCAGTACGACGAAGACAAGCATGAAAAGCCCATTGCGTTCTTTTCGCAAAAATTAAATTCTTGCCAGCGAAACTACAGTGTGACTGAGCAAGAATGCTTAGCCGCTGTATTAGCTGTGAAGCGTTTTCGACCGTATATAGAAGGACTCCCATTCACCGTTATAACTGACCACGCAAGTTTGAAATGGTTGATGGGACTCAAAGATCTAAGCGGGAGACTTGCTCGATGGTCTCTTAAACTTCAAGCGTTTCAATTTGACATCCAGCACAGAAAGGGTTCTCAAAATATAGTGCCAGATGCGTTATCTCGCACCTTTGTTGAAGAACTAGCTCACAATGGAAATATAAAAACAATTGTCGACATAAATGGAGATGAATTTCGTTCGTATGAGTATCTAGAACTAATAGATGTGATTAACAAAAACAAAGATAATTTTCCCGATTTGAAAATATCAGAAAATCTTGTTTTTAAAAGAGCTTTTCCAATAGATAAGGACCCGCCTAATACTTGTTTAGAGTGGAGACTCTGGATACCCACTATGCTAACATATTCGTTGATCCAAGCTGCTCATGAACCACCCAATGTTTCGCATGGTGGCATAGTAAAAACGCTAGAAAGGCTGCGTGAATTGTATTACTGGCCAAACATGACAACTCAGGTAAGAGAATACGTTCGCGAGTGTGAGTTGTGCAAGGCAAACAAAGCTACGAATAAGACACTCCGACCACCAATGGGCAAACAGCAAAATATAGAGAAACCTTTCCAAAAGCTATATATTGATTTCATGGGGCCTTACATTCGCTCGAAAAGTGGAAATCTTTATTTATTTATCGTACTGGATCACTTTTCCAAGTACGTCTTTTTAAAACCATTACGAAAAGCATGTTCAAAATCGGTAATCGAATTTTTGGGAAGAGAAGTCTTTAACAAATTTGGAGTACCTCAGTTCATTTTGTCTGATAACGGAAAGCAATTCGTCTCAAAGGATTTCCAGCATTTTCTAGCTAGCTTTGGAGTTAAACATATAACCACTGCCTTGTACTCTCCACAAGCCAATTCATCGGAGCGTGTCAATCGCTCAATCTTATCAGCAATTCGCATGTATCTGAAAGATGATCAAAGAGAATGGGATGAGCAAATACCTAAAATTCAATTGGCTCTGAATACATCTTTACATCAGTCTATTGCAGTAACTCCCCACTTTTGTCTCTTTGGAAGCAACATGATTCAGCATGGGAGGACATATAGTCTTTTACAAAAACTTAATGTTTTGAATGATAGCGAATCGATACTCCTAAAACATTCTGATAGATTAGAGATCCTACGAAATAAAATTAAAAATAACTTAAAACTAGCTTTCGAACGTAATGAGAAATCTTACAATTTGCGAAGTTCTGTAGTTAAGTTTAAAACTGGCGATGAAGTTTTTCGCCGCAATTTTATACTTAGCGATGCGAGCAAGAAACTTAATGCTAAATTATGTGCGAAGTTCGTCAAGTGTAGGATAACTCGACGCATAGGTAAATCTCTATACGAAGTAGAGACTATGAATGGAAAAAGGATTGGCATATTTCATGCAAAAGACTTGAAACGATAGCCCGGTCAACTCAGATTAACAAAAGTATATTATATCTCAGGGTCATGGTCGATGCCACACGTTGTAAATCACACTTAGTTTAAGCTGCTTTGTTTTCAATGGACTTTTGCTAGATGGATACATCAAAACCCATTGTGTTGTAGCATGCAGCTTGCTATATGAACCATGATTATGGTCTGCTACATCATGACATTTTTAAAATACTTTTAAAAACGATACACCCTGTTTAGCCGATACTATTCGTTAAAAGTTTAACGTGAATTTAGACTCACGATCGCAATCGGTGTAATGCATTGCACATGCTATAAGAGACCGATATTACTTTTTCCGGTCTTTTTCTTTCTGACCGACGAACAGCGTGGAAGTGTGGTGACAAACGCAAAAAGATTAAGCATTTAAAAACTAGTGTCAGAGTACCAGAAAAACAGAAAAACATAAAATATTTCAATTGACGGAGCATCAACACTTTTCTCCGTACATATAGAGAATATTACATGAATACACTCATGTGTACTTATATGCATTTTAAAAGAAAACGAGGCACTTAATTAAGCCTTTGATCGCTGCTCTGGTGAATTAAATAAACCCAGCGATCAAGCTTTTAATTTGACTATAAAGTCCAAGATTGAGGACCGATCCATCATTATACATAAACATATATATACCCACGAGCAGTTGCCCACACTTTCCCCCCCCCCCCCACCACCTCCAGTGATGCAGAACACATAATCACGATAAGCAAAATAGCAAAACACATGCAGAGCAAGACACAACAACAAAAATCACCAAAACAAGTGCACCACCAGACACAACAATACATCAGCAACCAAAAAAATACCAACAAAATACAACAGGTACATTTTCTTGTTTACGTTTTTTTTTTGCTTGCCCATGATCAGTGAAAAGTATCGATCACGGGAGCCCAATCAATGTAAAATTGTTCTAGTTATTTGCTTATTAAAAAATTGACTAAATAATTTGCTGCCTATATAAATATTATGATAAAAGAAGTAAAACTTAAAAACCTAAATAAAATACCTAAAATCTAAATTAAAAATAGATAAAAACTGAATATTAAACAACATATAAATCTACTTATATCAATCATAAATTCCATTTAAATCACAAACGAAAGACTTAAATTAGATATTGATTTCTAAGATAACTAATATCAATCGAAAAAAATTGAGAATACACATATTTTATATGCATACATATATACATTAGAGATAATACGAAATTTGTGAATATATATATATTTTTTTTTTTTGAATGAAGATATATTTTGAATAGTGTGATCCAAGTTAGTTAGATGCGCATTTAATTAATGGGGAATTAGAGCTTTTGTTCTTTAATAAGTAGACGACTTTTGGCTAGGATAATGTTCCAAATAATATTGGAAAGAGATCGCTCTTTAGTATGTATAAGAAGTTTATATATATGTATATACATATCTGCATAGAGAAATTAAATTAAAATGACATGAAGTCAGCATTTAATTATTTTAATTGTGATTTAATTTTTTTGTGACTGAAAAATGATTTGAGTGAAATCTTAAAAATAAAGGTGAGATCAAAGTGAGGTACAAAAGGGGTGAAGTGTGTAATAAGTGAAAGGGGTTATCTACATAGAATTGGGAAGTAGGTGACATGGTGTGGCAGTCTCATAATTAGATTGCCATATGAGGTGGGAAATCCCAAATGATGGCAATAACATCTGTGCCATCGAATCAAAATAGGATATAGTGTGTGCAAGAAGAATCAAAAGTTTAAATTTATTTTGTGCCATGTTAGCTATCACACATTGATTCTTCAGAAGATCATAGCAGTGCAATACTTCTTTGTAGTTTTTATAAAATTTTAATTTAAGTCATCTGACTACTCCTTCTGGCACGATTTCTTTAATTTTGTGTGAGAAAATCCGCAGCAAGATCCCCGACCATTTCGGCGAGCTAAGCCGTGCTTAAGCCAGCGTGCCACCCTGCTGCGTCGTCCAGGACTTAACACCAGCTATGCTCTCGCATAGTTCGTCCACAGGCTCATTACATAATATACAAATTGTAAGCGTTGATAGTTTAAATATACAAGGTCTTGTATTTAATAAAAAATATAACTGGAAACAACATTGTCAATACCTTAAGAAGTCCCTAGCTGCGAGAACTAACATAATTAAGTATTTAGGTAGTAAAAAAAGTAATGTACACATAAACACCCTAACATCAATCATAAAAACGCTAGTTTTAAGTAAAATCGACTTCGGTTTATTTATATACGGTAACTGCCCAAAGACTACTTTAAATATCATCAAACCAACCTATCACCAAACAGCTAGAAGAAGCATAAATGCCTTCCCTACAACCCCCATAAAAAACATCTTGGCAGAGGCAGGACTTCCAACAGTCGAAGAAAGAAGAGACATAATCATGTTGAAGCTAACCGCCAAGCTGGCTTTTTCCAAAAATTCTGTAATCGATAAGGAAATCTTACAATGCAAAACCCACAAAATAAAGAAACGAATTCCATCCGCAATAAGCAACATCATCTACAAAGCCACCAAGATGGATCTACCAATCAAACGGCCCGCAACGTGACAACTACTTATCCCCTTGGTTCGTTAAACCTGAATCTACTATATTGTCACTAGCTGATTACAAAAAAGCCAACACTAGCAATGCAACGTACCGTACACTGTTCTCCAGTATCTCTTCCGACCTTAAATCGGATGGATGGAAGCTAATATTCAGCGACGGATCAAAAACAACAGAAAACACCTCATTTGCTGTCACTCTTGAAGAGGGCTCCATCCTGTGTGTTGGAATTCTACCCGAATTTGCATCCATTTTCACAGCCGAAGCATTCGCTATTTTACAAGCTATAAAAGAAGCCATGAAACGCCGAGGAAAACATATTATATGTTCCGGCAGTCGTTCTGTTCTCAAAGCTGTAAACAATGCGAACAACAACACCGACCTTGTTACCGAAATACGAAACAGCCTGATAAAATCACCAAACAAGCTGAAGTTAATGTGGACCCCAGGTCATGCTTGTATCCAGGGTAATGAATATGCCGACCTTGCTGCTAACTCAGCTCAAAATGCTCCAGTATTCAGATTCAACATCTTCACCAAATCCGATATTAGAAACGCAATAAAGAAAAATATCAAATCTAATCAGCTTCTTCAATGGAACTCATATCAGCACCATTACAGAAAAACCAACTCTAACAGATGCCATCCACAATACCCCACCAACATCACAAAATCTAAGATATCGAACTTCGTCCGGTTGCGGCTTGGACATACCAATGCTACTCACCAACACCTGCTTACAAAAAACATGCCACCAAACTGCCCTACATGCAACGAAAGATTTGACATATCACATATATTTGAAAATTGTATTGTATTTAAACCTTTAATACTAAAATTATTTAACAATAGCACCATTTACGATGTACTAAGTAACCCAAACCCTTCAAATATAAACAAAATTAACAAATTCTTATCCATCACTAACATTAGTATATAAGTATATTTTACCATAGAGCAAATAGTCTTAGCAGCTAGGCTCATTAATTTTAATATTACCATGTAATTTGCAATTACCTGATAATAAAAAATAATAATAATAATAATTATATTTAAAAAAGATAAATGATGTATGAACAGGTATGTTAGTTTTGATACATTGTTTGTAACATAGAGAAATAATTCAGCTAGGTATACCTAAAGGTATATCGATAGACTCAGAATCGCTAGCTGAGTCGCTTAAGCCATGTCTGGCTGTCCGTCCGTTTGTAGGTAACCGGTTTTTTGGCCTTAAATTGTAAGCTAGGATAATGAAATTTGGTATATGTAATCATTGTACGTTCTGTTCAAACAAGTTTAAACATTTTTGAAATCCGTGTACTGCCACGCCCCCTTTTTAGAAAAACCTAGTTTTTGGCCAAAACGTTAGAGATTTCGAAAAAGAGTCTGAAGAAGATTCTACGCAATCCTAACACCTATACTTTGTTTGTACAAAGTTTTTTGCCACTGTGTGGATCGTTTTATTCCCTATCCCATCCCATCCTTAAACAAATATCTTCAAAATGTCGGCTTTTTGGCGATGAAATATAGAAAATGTCATTGTCAGAACATATTGTTCAGACAGTTTATCAAATCATTTATGGTTCGATTAAATACATCGTTTTCCGCCTGGTTATGCTATGAGGTAGTGTATTGAAATGGTTTTGTATAAAAACGCCTCCAAAAAGTGAGCGAATATTAAAATAATGAATAGAAGAAATATTTATATTAACAGAACCACTGCTTTTGCATCAACATTTTTTTCGAAATGTTTAAAATTCGACCGAAAAATGTTTTGTACTAAAAACGCACCCGAAAAGTGGGCATGTCAAAAAACATTGTATGAACAAAATATAGACATTATAATTGTCCAGATATGTTGTTCAGACTCCTTTTCAGTATCTCAAACGGTTTGGCCTAAAACTATGTTTTTCTGAAAAAAGAGCGTGGCAGAGGGCGGATTTCAAAAATGTGTACCCTTGTTGTGTTGGGTGCAACAACAAAAATGTGTACCAAATTTCATCATTCTAGCTAAAAATTTAAGGCCCAAAAACTGTCGCAAGGTCTCGTGGCTCCCAACACGATTCAAATATATGCAACCATTGTCTAGTAAATAATTTTAAAGTAAATTTTAGGTTAACATACAAACGCGTCAAGGTAACTTGCTAGGTGACGCAGGATCTCCATGTTCAAATACATTGCTAACGCTGCTCAGAAATCCATCCTGTCAAAAAGAAGAACGTTGCAACAACAGCCACACTTCAACGAGAAGTTGCATAGAATATCACGATGCCAAATAAAATATAAATTTCGATCACTTTTGGACCGATACGGCTAAAAACTTTATTGCTGCCACTGCTGCGCTACACAATATAGCCAAAGAGAAGAATATTCATTTTTTGGAAGAAGAAACAGTGACGGCGCATTCAGAAGTTACTCCACTGTGTTGATCGTTTTATACCCTATCCCATCCTTAGATTAATTATGATTTTAAATTAGAAGTCGAAACAATGCAAGTTTGCTCTATACAAGTCAAAAGCAGACAATCCTTTCTGAAGATATATTCTACTTACTGCTCAACACTATGCAAGGTTGAGAAAATTGACTTTGAAAACTTCCTTAATTCCCTTGGACAGCGTTTTGTTATCGGAAGAGACTTTAATGCAAATAACACATTCTGTCATGCATATCACAGAAAGGTAGGATTCTTTACGATTTTGGTAGAAAGTAATACAATACCGAATTTTATTCTACGGGAAAACCAATTTACTGGCCAGCTGATGTTACAAAAATACCGGATTTGATTGATGTTTTCATTCGAACAACGAGGGAGTCTATCAATGGAAATGAAAACCCACCCAGATTAACAAACGGAAAAACCAACTGGGAAGGCTTCAAAAACGATATTGAAAATAATATTCGACTTGCTGTATAGGTTAGATCCCCATTAGAACTCGAAGTAGCGGTTGACTACTTTAACGATACTGTTCAAAAAGCAGCATGGAATAATACTCCTCAACAACGCAAAATAAAAAGCTATAGTAATACCAAGTACCCATGGGAAATAAGAGATTTGGTTAGACAAAAAAGAAAAGCTCGAAAAAGATGGCACCAAACTCGTGCCCCACTAGATAAAACACATCTCAATCGGTTGAGTAACATGCTATCAAATTTAAAAACCATGCAGTAGAAACTTAGCTGCAAAGCCTAACCGCTAGAAAAGAATCGAATTATTCAGTTTGGAAGCAATTAAAGTTATAAAACGGCCAAAAAACGCTATGCCACCAATTAGGGTAACTTAAGATGTTTCGGCAAAAAGCGATAAGAAAAAGCAGACGTTTTTAAACATTTAAACCATTTGATGGTCCACAAGACATTAATTTATACGAGACTACAACCGATAGTAATCTATTAAGATATGCAAGTATTGCCGAGCTTAAACGGGTAATACAGAAATTAAAGCCTCAAAAACCTCTGGGTAATGACCTAATTACAGGAGAACTTCCTAAAATGTTGCCTCAAAAAGTATTAACTAAACTCCTGTACATTGTAAATGCAGCAATTACATTGAAATACATACCAAGTCAGTGAAAGGTCGCGGGAGTGATAATGGTTCTCAAACCAGGAAAATCACCGAATGAAATAAAATCTTACAGACCTATTTCACTTCTTTCAATAATTTCAAAAATTTTTGAAGGGATATTACTCGATCGCTTTCAAAGAAAAGAAGATTTGCTCAACCGTATTTCTTGACGTGTCGCAAGCTTTTGACAAAGTTTGGCATAGAGGCCTTCCGTTCAAACTAAGATAAATTCTGCCTGCAAAATTATATAAAATCCTCGTGTCGTATCTTGAGCAAAAACTATTCCGTGTGAAACTTGGAAGCGAATATTCGGAGTTCAAAGAAATATTGGCAGGAGTACCCCAAGGAAGCGACCTTGTCCCTTTCTTGTACCTCCTATTTACACGTAATATCCCGCAAACAAACGATACAATAGTTGCCACGTTTGCTGACGATACAGCTATACTAGCAGGTGGCACAAAAATAGAGGAAACAAATATGAAAATACAAAACCCTCTTAACGAAGTTAATGAATCGACAAAATCCTGGCGGATTGCACTTAACGAAAGAAAATCGATTAATGTAGATTTTTCGTATAAGCGGACAAACAATTTGTCAGTATTTTTCAATACGGTTCCTTTTGCAAATGAAGCGAAATATCTCGGAATGACACTCGATGCAAAATTAAAATGGAAGTCGAATGTAAAAAAGAAATGCGAAGAACTTAAAAATAAATACAGAGAACAGTACTGGTTACTCGGAAAATATTCGAAGCTTAACCTTGATAACAAGCTTCTTTTATACAAGCAAGTGCTAAAGCCGGTCAGGACATATGGTAAACAACTCTATGGGGTTGTACCAGTGAAACTAACCAAAATATTTTACAAACTTTAAAAAAAAAAATGTTATGATCACTCCTCAATGCGCCGTGGTATATGAGGAATGAAGATCTACGCAGAGATCTGGCTATTCCCGCGGTTAAAGATGAAACGAAAAATTGTGCACGCAAACATAAGAAAGTTTATTGGGACACGTTAACACAACGGCCCTCCAAATTCTTGACGAAACAAATTTATTGCGGCGTCTTCAAAGAATTTCTAAAGAACTAAGCCCTTAGATTTGGTCCGATAATAACAAACCGCGCTATAAATTGCGGAAAAGCTGTTGCGACAATTTCAATTTTTATATTTTTTTTTGCTATAAAACCCACATATTAGTTTCAAGGATGGAACGGCATGGGGTATTAAACGATGTGCACAGCGGATTGTAGCCTTCGAAATGTTTAAAATTTTACCGATAAACGTTTTTTACTGAAAACACCCCCAAAAAGTGGGCCTGCCAAAAATATTTGTATAGACAGCATCGTCTATCTGGTTCATAAACTTTTTCAAAATGTTTAAGGGTTTGGCCTAACGTTAGGTTTTTCTAAAAAAGGGGCGTGGTAATTGGCGGATTTCAAAAATGTTAACACTTGTTCGAATAGCACGTACACGGATCATGTGTACCGAATTTCGTTATCCTAGCTCAAAATTTAAGGCGGATAGACGGATGGACGGACAGACAGACATGGTTTAGACTCAGCCAGCGATTCTGAGTCGATCCACATATGAGGTATACCTGGCTAAATTATTTCACTATTTTATAAACTATGTATCAAAACTAATATTCCCCTAAAGGATAGTGTATAAAAAAAAAATGAAAAGGCTACAATCCACTGGGTGGAACCCTTCCCATCCTTAAAACAAATATCCACAAAATGTCGGACTTATGGCTATGAAATATAGAAAATGTCGTTGTCATAACAAATTGTTCAGACAGTTTATCAAAATCTTTCATGGTTCGACAAAAAACAATGATTTTCGCGTGGTTATGCTATGAAGTAGTGTATACAAAAGGTTTTTGTATGAAAAAGTGGGCGTGGGTTAATACGATATAAAAAAGAAATGTATACATTATGAAAACCAATTATTTTACATCAAATTTTTCTTTTTTTACTAAAAACGCCCCCAAAAAGTGGGCGTGGCAAAAACTTTGTATGGGAAAAAAAAAAACATATGGATTGTCTAGATATCTAGTTCAGACATTTTTCAAAATTTCGAACAATTTTGCCTAAAATTAGGTTTTACTAAAAAGAGGGCGTGGCAATGGAAGGATTTATGGGATAGGGTATAAAGAAATATTTATATTGTTATCACCAATGATTTTGCATCAAACAATTTTTCGAAATGTTTAAAATTTTTCCGACAAAAGCTTTTTTCTACTGAAAACGGCCCCGAAAAGTGGGCGTGGCAGTGGGCGAATTTCAAAAAAGTTTACATTTGTTCTGCTTCGTCGGATAGGGAGTCTATATACCAAATTTCAAAACTCTAGCTCATAATTTAAAGTCCAAAAATTGGTGACACACAGACGGACGGACAGGCAGACATGGCTGGATCGACTCAGCTAGCGTTTCTGAGGCGATCCATATACTTTGAGGTATATCTAGCAAAATTATTTCACTATTAAGCCATGTCTGGCTGTCTGTCCGTCCTTAGGTCCCTCCGTCCGACTGTAGGTAACCGGTTTTTTCTCTTTAAATTTTAAGCTAGGATAATGAAATTTAGTACATGTAAACATTGTACGTGCTGTTCAAACAAGTTTAAACATTTTTGGAATGCGCGTACTGCCACGCCCCCTTTTTATAAAAACCTAGTTTTTGGTCAAAACGTTAGAGATTTTGAAGAAGAGTCCGAAGAAGATTCTACACAATCCTAGCACCTATACTTTGTTAGTACAAAGTTTTTTGCAACGCCCACTTTTTGGGGGAGTTTTCCTACCAAAAACATTTTTATACCCTACGCCATACCATATGCAGGAGAAAAACGTTGTTTTTGGTCGAACCATACAAAAGCTTGATAAACTGTCTGAAAATTATGTTGCGATAATTTCAATTTTAATATATCTTTGCCATAAAATCCACATTTCAGGGATATTAATTTAAAGGATGGAATGGGATAGGGTATAAAAATAAAAATCTTTGCCATAAAATCCACATTTCAGGGATATTAATTTAAAGGATGGAATGGGATAGGGTATAAAACGATCCACACCGTGGATTGTAGCCTTCTCATATGCTTTTTCCTCTAGTGTGCGGTCTCAGCAGAAAAACAAAAAACAAGCATATGGGAAGGCTACAATCCACTGTGTGGATCGTTTTATTTCCTATCCCATCCCATCCTTAAACAAATATCTTCAAAATGTCGGCTTTTTGGCGATGAAATATAGAAAATGTCATTGTCAGACCATATTGTTCAGACAGTTTATCAAATCATTTATGGTTCTACAAAAAAAATCGTTTTTCGCCTGGTTATGCTATGAGGTAGTAGCTTTTGCATCAGCATTTTTTTCGAAATGTTTAAAATTTTACCGAAAAATGTTTTTTACTAAAATCGCACCCGAAAAGTGGGCATGCCAAAAAACTTTGTATGAACAAAATATAGACAGTATGATTGTCCAGGTATGTTGTTCTGACTCCTTTTCAATATCTGTACCGGTTTGGCCTAAAACTACGTTTTTCTGAAAAAAGGGCGTGGCAGAGAGCGGATTTCAAAAATTTGTACCCTTGTTGTGCTGGGTGCAACAACAAAAACGTGTACCAAATTTCATCATTATAGCTCAAAATTTAAGGCCCAAAAACTGTCGCAAGGTCTCGTGGCTCCCTACACGATTCAAATATATGCAACCATTGTCTGGTAAATCCATTTTAAAGTAAATTTTAAGTTAACATACAAATGCATCAAGGTTTCTTGCTTGGTGACGCAGGATCTCCATGTTCAAATACATTGCTAACGCTGCTCAGAAATCCATCCAGTCAAAAATAAGAACGTTACAACAACAGCCACACTTCAACAAGAAGTCGCATAGTGTGATATTCTATGCCAAATAAAATATTAATTTCGATCATTTTTGGACCGACTCACAGTGGACTTCAATACGGCTAAAAACTTTATTGCTGCCACTGCTGCGCTACACAATATAGCCAAAGAGAAGAATATTAATTTTTTGGAAGAAGAAACAGTGCCGGCACATTCAGAAGTTACTCCACTGTGTTGATCGTTCTATACCCTATACCATCCTTAGATTAATATCCCTAAAATGTGAATTTTATGGCAAAGAAATAATAAAACTGAAGTTTTTGCAACATATTTTTCCGAGAATTTATTAAAATCTTGTATGGACGACGAAAATATAGACATGGCTTAATCGACTCAGCTAGCGATTCTGAGTCGATCCATATACTTTGAGATATATTTAGCTAAATTATTATACCCTATCCCATAGGGGTATATTAGTTTTGACTTTAAGTTTGTAGCATAGCGAAATAATTTCGCTAGATATATCTCAAAGTATTGACATTAGGTTCACAGAATTTCTAAAAACCTGCATATGGTATGGCTAAGTTATGCAAATATTTTTTTTTATGAAAACTCCTCTAAAAAGTGGGCGTGGCAAAAGACTTTGCATAGACGAAATAAAGGCATAAGGACTGTAAAGAGATAAATTTTTTAACGGATTGGCCTAAAATTCCATTTTGCCAAAAAGGGAGCATGGCAGTAGGTGGATTTCAAAAATCTATACACTTGTTCATTCAGCACGTACACGGATCACATATACCAAATTTTATTAACCTAGCTTACAATTTAAGGCCCAAAAATCGGTTACCTACAGACGGACGAACGGACGGACTAACAGACAGATATGGCTTAACCGACTCAGCTAGCGATTCTGTGTCGATCCATATACTTTGAGTTTAACCTAGCTCAATTATTTCTCTACAATCAACTATTGATTCTGAGTCCATCCATATACTTTGAGGTACATCTAGCCAAATTATTTCCCTGTGTTACAAACTATGTATGAAAACTTATATACCCCTATGGGATAAGGTATAACAACTGTGACATCTACTACGGGCCATATTATAGTGGATGCGGACTTAGGAAAAAAGTCTCATCAAGACAATAGCGAAAGCATTGTAACAATTTGCACCAAGGCCAAATTCGCCAACATAAGCCTTATATGCGCTCACGCACCAACAGATGAAAACGATGAAATAGCTAAGGATTACTTCTATGAGCTCCTAGACCAAACCTATGAGCGACTACCGAAGTTCGATGTTAAAATAGTGCTGGGAGATTCTAACGCAAAGGTAGGAAGAGAAGACATCTTTAGCAGTATTTTCGGAAAACATAGCCTACACGACAACACGAGTTAATTGCTTTTCAAATAAATGAAAAACAGTTTTGACCTTTCATATACAGTTCGTTTATTTATTCTTCGTAGAAGTCCGCAAGCGTCACTGCAACTTACTAGAATGTTGGTATATGAATTAATGGTAGTGTGTTCAACATTTGTATTTGGTTTTTATTTGCAATATTTGCTGACTGCTGTTGGCCGCTGTTGAACTTCACTTCCGTTGGTTTGGCTGATGTAGCGGAAAATACAATGGGTTGATGTTCGTTGTTGACTTCCGTTGATGTTGCACATGTAACTCTTCCTCGGTTTGAATAAGAATTCACCCGAATTCTTCTAGTATATACATTTTCTTCATTTACAATCTTTACATTCACATTTCTTTTTCTAAACCAAAATATAAACATAATTATAGCTAAAATAAATAATATACAAAGTGCGGCGTTTATTCCATACGAAATATTTTTATGCCATTTTAGTTCCTTAATTTCTTTAATGTTTTCAAAGTTATTATTTACAATGTTTTCAAAAGTAATCATTTCAACTTTACTATAATTATATACTGTGAGCGTCAAAAGTGAGTAAACACCCATGCGATTTCCGAAGTTACATGTAATTTAAGCGACAAAAATAAACAAAAAAAGAATTCCAAAAATACAAAATAAAAGCTTTATTCAATAGTAAAACAATTAACAAAAATAAAAATTAAAATATTAATTAATGTATAGACTAGACTAGAAAAACTAGACATACTACGTAATATACGCGTCAAAAGTAAGTAAACATCATGCAACCTCCCATCGTTTAATATTAATCAGTTCGATTTACTGTTATAATATTTAATAAATATTACTGCGGAGGTAAGTTCAGTGTAAGCAGTGCAATTCGTTTTTTTCATAATGAGGAGTAAAATATCTTTGGAAACGCGGAAAATTATAGTGGATTTGAGGAAAAAAGGGAAATCATATCGGGATATTGGCGAAATAGTAAATAGGAACCATGTACCATGAACCGGAGAAAAAAATTATCGATAAATACAAAAAAATTAAAACATTGGAAAATTTCAAACGGACAGGTAGACCAAAAAAGTTAAATAAATGAGAAGAAAGACAAATTGTAACTGAAGTGAAGAAAAATCCAAGTTCAAGTGCCGTTAAAATAGCGGAAAATCTAACAACAACAACCGAAAAATCAATCAGTGCGAGTACTGTACGGCGAACACTGCACAAATCGGGCTTACATGGTAGAAGTGCTAGAAAGAAACCACTGATATCTAAAGTCAATAAAAAAAAACGTTTAACATTTGCAAAAAAATATATAAATAATGATATTTCGTTTTGGAAAAACATTTTATTTACAGATGAAAGTAAATTTGAAATTTTTAAAAGCAATACAAATAAAAAAAAATTGGAGAGAAAAAAACAAAGAATTCAGTGAACAAAATGTAAGGAGCACAGTAAAACATGGGGGAGGTTCAGTGATGGTGTGGGGGTGTATGGCGGCGTCGGGGGTTGGGAATCTTGTCTTCATTGAAAGTACAATGAATAAACAAGACTATCTTAACATCCTAAAAAATAACCTGCAACCTAGTATGCTTAGCAATTGGATCTTTCAGCAAGACAATGATCCTAAACATACCGCGCGGCTTAAGGAATGGTTGCTTTACAGGACTCCAAAACAGCTCGATCACCCTCCACAATCGCCGGACCTAAACCCTATTGAACATTTATGGGATCATTTGGACCGGCAAATTCGCAAAAGGACTATCAAAAGCAAAGATGACCTAAAACAGGCTTTAATTGAGGAATGGTCCAAAATATCTTCCGATATTACAAATAACCTCGTCGTATCTATGCCACGAAGACTTAAAGAAGTTATAAAGTCTAAAGGTGGCATAACTAAATACTAACTCCTTAATTTAAGATGATCAATTTATAAATATCTCTAACTAATTACAGATGTTTACTTACTTTTGACGCGTATATTACGTAGTATGTCTAGTTTTTGTTTCAAAAAATATACATTAATTAATTTTTGAATTTTTATTTTTGTTAATTGTTTTACTATTGAATAAAGCTTTTATTTGGTATTTTTGGAATTATTTTTTTGTTTACATTTTTGCTTAATTTACATGTAACTTCGGAAATCGCATGGGTGTTTACTCACTTTTGACGCTCACGGTATATTACTAGGATAAAAAAATCGGTCTTTGATGATTTGTTTCTGATTATTAAATGTTTCTTGGTATAATTCTATTTCACAATTGTAAAAATTAATTAAGTTATTTTTATTTAAAGTTATATTTCTGTCATCGCAGTTTTGTTTCAATTTTTCTTGCACAGCATTTTTTATTAGTATTGTCTCATCGTCTAATGACTCAATTTTAGTTCTGTTATTATATTTAAATTTACATTGATTTTTTAAAACACAGTTCTTACTAGCTTTTAAATCTTTTAACATAGAGTTTTCCTTATAATTAAACGTTTTATTTTCTATTGTAACAATATATTCATTAACTTCATCTATCTCTAAATAATCTTTATTCGGCATTGGAGTTATAAGTCTTAAATCTGTTTTAATATAGTTCTTTGGTATCTTAACAGCAATAACTAATGATTAATCTTTATATTTTAATATTCCGACTTTAACTAATTTTAATTTATAGAAATCGATATCATACAATTTTATTTCTTTTGCCGTAAAAATACTCGGATGAATAACATTATTTTTTGCGGAGGCAATATTGTCTTGAATTTGATCTACTTTATTTTCTAAATATTGTAATTTTAACATTTGATCTAAATACATTGAATATCTTTTAATTTGATCATTCTCTTTCCTAATTAATTGAAGTACATGTAGTGTTTTATTTCTGTCTTCCTCTATTGCCATTCTGAGTATATTCAATTAGTCATTAAAATGAGTGTTAATTGAAATTTGTTTGTTTAAATTTGTAATAACGTTATGATAATTTTTTTCACTAACGTCTAATTTTTCTAATATCTCTTGCCTATCATTGTCGTCCATTGTTCCGAACAACCACTTATGGAGGGTGCCTACTAAATTAATCAGTCCCCTTTTTTGTCTATTTTCTTTTGGAATTATAGATGAAATTTTAGCTCTAATATTTAATAATACTTCGCTTAGTAGTTCTTTACTGTCAATATCTAATTTTTCAATTATAGTTTCAATTTGGCTAAGTATATTGTTTATGTCTATGGGATTAATTACATGTAAAATTTTTTTCGTTTCTTCTTCCGTTAATATCTCACTTGCTCTTTTTGTACATCGTATAAACATAATTGTTGGATCCGATGAAAACATTGATATTGGAATTAATTGAATTTTGTGATAATCTGTATCAGGTACTTCAGAATAAATACCTGTTCTTCCTTTTTTAACATATTTTCTTAGTAAATCTTTTATTAAATTTTCATTGTCCAATGGATTTATTTCTATAATTCGTCTTTTATGTAATATCTGAGGTTCCGCAGGGCAGTAAGTCAGTATAATTTGTGTTTTATATTTGTTCACAATACCATCTTTTATACCTATGTGATCTAACATTTGCTCGTCCACTGAATGGTTTGTATCGGAAAGTTCCAAATTTGATTCTTCATCATTAGCTGTATTAATCTTTTCCGTATTTTTTAATCTGCTTAAATAGTCAGCTACCTTATTTTCCTTACCCTGTAAATATTCTATTCCTGAAGTTTTAACAACCACTGTTGATGTCTCTGTGAAAACTCCTTGCCTTTATATTTGCTATTAAGATATTTTATTGGTATATGGTCTGTTAAAATTTTGAATTTATTTCCATATAAATATGGTCTTAAATAATTGACTGCATATATAATTGATAAAAATTCTTTGTCAGTAGTGCTACAGTTCCTTTCATGATTATTAAGTGTTCTTAATACAAAACAAACAGGATGACCTTGTTGCGACAACACTGCTCCAATGGCATAGTCTGTCGTATAACAAACGGTTTATCATATTCCGGGTATTTCAAGATAGGGTGGGATGATATTAGACTTTTTAAGTTTTCAAATGCCGTTATATACTGAGGATCATTAATGTTAATTTTAGTATCTTTTTTCAGATATTTTATCATCGGGTGAGCTATTTTCGAATAGTCATTTATAAATTTTCTATAAAAGTTTGTTGTTCCTAAAAATCCTTTAAGTTGTCTCTCTGTTTTAGGGATGTCCAAATCCTGCATTGTTTTGACTTTATTAGGATTTGGCTTAATACCGTCAACTGTCAAAATGTGACCCAAAAATCCCGTATTATGTTTGAAAAAACTACATTTATCAACCTGAATTTTTAAATTATGTTCTTGCAGTTTTTTAAAAATGTTAGCTAATGAATGTTCATGTTCTTCTAGTGTTGTTGAGAGAATAAGTATATCATCTAGATATACAACACATATTTGATTAATATATTCACGAAGAATCTTATTCATTAAACGTTGAAATGTTGCCGGGGCATTTTTTAATCCAAACGGCATTCGGACATATTCATATAAACCTACTGGAGAAACAAAGGCAGTTTTTTTAATGTCTTTCTCGGATACCAGTATTTGATGATAACCTTTGGCTAAATCTATAGCACTGAAATATTGCGCTTTGCCAAGTTTTTCAAGGATACTATCAATATTAGGCAAAGGGTACTTATCATCGACTGTCACCTGGTTTAATCGTCTATAGTCAATTACAATTCTAAATTTATCTATTCCAGAATTATCTTTTTTTCGGTACTACTATAATTGGTGAACTGTATCTGCTATTACTCTTTCTAATTATACCTTGTCGTTCAATTTCTTCCATTTGCTTTCTTACCTCAGCTTCGCGCTTCGGTGGGTACCTATATAGTTTAGAATTTATTTGCTCTTCTGTTGTCGTCCTTATTTCGTGAACAACTGTGTTCGTAGTTGTTAATATATCTCCCTCTTTATATAGAAGCTTGTTAAATCTTTGAATCAATTTTTCTATTACTGCTCTTTCTTTATCATGTAAATGGTCTAATTGGAGATTTTGCATTTCACTTACATCAAGTACATTATCCTTTTCTTGCACAGTTTTAGTTAAGAATGGAAGGCTCACTCCATTAGTCATGATAATTTCTTCTTTTTCTATACTAATATTACTCACATTTTTTAAGATCCAATCCATTCCTATTAGCTTATCATATGATTTTTCTAACTTCATACTAATCCACTTTATTCTTGCATTTTCTGGATATTTAAATTCAGTGGGGCATAATGTTGCCACAGTTTTGTTAGGTGTTTTTACTTCTCCCTCTATCGTATAAATTGCTTTTGAATTCTGATCCAATACTTTGTATTTTAAATGGGATAAATTTTCTTGACTTAATATACTAATCGTAGATCCTGTATCTACTAACACTAAACATTTGTGTCCTTCTATAGTCAAAGTTATATAAATTTTATTCTTTTCAGAGGCTAATTTGTAAAAAACATGTCGTCGATAGAGTTTGTTTCAGATCTACTGAGGTTACCTACTTCCATAGGCTGAGGTCGTTGTCTACTCTGTCGGCTGTCATTTCCATTGTTATTTTGCTGTGACCTATTATTCTGTGGATTGAACTGATAATTCGGTCTTGGATGCCAGTTATTATTAAAATTTTGATTTGGTCTTGATTGATTAGATCGAGAGTTAGTATATCTATTGGTCTGTTTATTATTATTAAATCTCTGTCTGTTGTTGTTGTTTTGCCTACTCTTGTCTGTCGTACTCAAGTGTTTGCTGTACTTATTATAACGTAAATTTCCTTGATCCTGTCCAATAAAATTATTAACTATATTTCTAATTTCTGACAAATTACTCTTTCCCATTACTGCGGCGGCTAGAGCACCAGATACTAATTCCTTCACTTTTTGAATAATCATACCACAAAATATATTTGTCATAACCTCTTAATTATCAATAAAAGCGGCATATTCAGTTATATCCTCTACTAATAACCTTATCTTATTGTCCAAATCACTGATAGTACTCACTCTCAATGCTCCGATATCCGTGGTTATCGTCATTTGATCTTTTGACGATCGGTAGTGGTGCTTGGTGGTGCACGATGTCCAAGTTTCTGGTGGGCTGGTGTTTAATAAATTTTTTGCTCCTCCTAGAATTTTTGTATCATATATTATGAGATACATTCTAGTTTTTTCTGCCTCATCTGTTTAGTCATCCAGAGTTCTGGTTACCGCATTGATGAAGGAAGGCAATGTTCCCGTTTCTCCATTGAATGTTGGCAAGAATCGTATTTCTCGTTCAAGCCTGGCTCTGGAACTTGACGACTGGTTGTTTTGGTGAAGTAGCTGTGTTAGAGCCACTAGACATTGTTCTATTGGATTTGGATTTGCATTCATTTCGCGATGTTGGTCGAACACTTGCTCTCGTTGTCTTTGGCGATCAATTTTGCACTTTTTCAAGATTTTCACTTCAATTTTTTTTTTTTGTTTATGTGTTGTGTCTGCATGAACCACTAAATTTCACTTTATTTCACTTCGTATCTCACTTTTAATTAATTTGGAATCACTGGATCTCTTTTCTTCGAATGAGATCCTACCGACTGCGCCAATTAAATGCTTTTTAAATAAATGAAAAACAGTTTTGACCTTTCATATACAGTTCGTTTATTTATTCTTCGTAGAAGTCCGCCGTCTAAGCGTCACTGCAACTTACTAGAATGATGATATATGAATTAATGGTAGTGTGTTCAACATTTGTATTTGGTTTTTATTTGCAATATTTGCTGACTGCTGTTGGCCGCTGTTGAACTTCACTTCCGTTGGTTTGGCTGATGTAGCGGAAAATACAATGGGTTGATGTTCGTTGTTGACTTCCGTTGATGTTGCACATGTAACTCACGTCTGGTAACGGACTACGGCTATTTGACTTCGCTATAAAACAAAATGCCACTATAGCCAGCACACGGTTTCCTCACCTCGATATCCATAAGCGAACATGGCGGTCTCCAGATCAACAAACGGTCAACCAAACTGTTCACATAGCGATAGACAAGAGGCACGCATCCAGTATTTTGTATGTCCGAACATTCCGAGGAGCTAAAATCGACTTATAGCTAAGCTGCAGGTGAAGACGAGAGTTGCCGTTGAGCTCTATAGGCAGAAAAAATGGGAAGAGCACCGGTGTTTCAGAAAAAAAGAAAAAAGAGCAAGAAAAGCGAGCGTTCGAGGATATAGATAGGTGCCACTCCAGGAACGATGTTCACAAGTTTTACCAAAGTGTAAAACGTCAAGGCCAAGAACACAATTCTCGAACAGAATCCTGTCAAGATGAACAAGGAAATATCGTAGTTGAGACACAGTCGATGCTGATGTTATGGAAGACCCACTTCTGCAGACTGTTAAATGGCGATGACGAACAAAATTCCGCTGTCGGGCAGAACGAACAATTAAATATTGGCAACGACAGCGAAAACTGCCCACCACCCAACCTGAGTGTAAAGTGAGGATAGCAATATCTTAACTCAATCTAAATAAGGCTGGCGGAAACGACAGCATTTCCGCCGAGCTTCATAAAGCCGGCAAAGATGACTTGGTAAGAAACATCCACCAAATCATAAGCCAAATCTGGTCGGAAGAAAGTATGCCTGCAAAAACGAACGGCAGCATCGTTTGTCCGATCCACAAAAAAGGAGGCCCTCTAAACTACGCCGACTAAAGAGGCATACGTCTCCTCAACATCGCCTACAAGATTCTACCTGCCATAATATGTGAACGCCTGAAACCGTTTACAAACAACCTTCTCGGCCGTTATCAGTGTGGTTTTAGGCCAGGAAAGTCTACAGCCGATCAAATTTTCACACTTCGGCAAATCCTGTAAAAAATTCAAGAAGTCCAAATCGATACCCACCACCTATTTATCGATATCAAAGCAACATACGGCAGCATTAATAGACACGAACTATACAAAACTATGTCTAGTTTTGGTATACCGCACAAACTCGTCGGTTTGTGTAGGATGCCGATGGAGAATTCTCGCTGCTCCATCAGGGTCCGAAAGGACCTCACCGAAACATTCGATACCAAAAAAGGGTTTAGGCAAGGCGATGCGCTATCATGTTACTTCTTCAATTTGATTCTGGAGAGGATTGTGCAAAACTCACGAGCCAACACCAGATGATTTTCCAAAATCGGTACAACTATTAGCATACGCCGACGATATTAACATCATTGGTCGGACCCAACGTGATGCCAATGTCACGTTTGCTAGTATAGATAAGGAAGCGACAAAAATGGGTTTAGCAGTAAATTAGGGCAAGACGATGTATATGCTGTCGGTACAAGTACTAGCATACGCAGACGGACCCATCGTGATGTCATAGCCACGTTTGCTAGTATTGTGAAGGAAGCGGCAAAAATGGGTTTAGCAGTAAATGAGGGCAAGACGAAGTATATGCTGTCAACACGAAAGGACACACAACATCGACTAATTGAAACTTTGAGGTTGTACGGGACTTTGTCTATCTCGGCTCCGCTATTAACTCAGAAAACAGCATCTCTTCAGAAATTAAACGAATAATTACTCTTGCCAACCGCTGTTTGTACGTGCTAAGAAAGCAATTTAGTAGTTAAGACCTCACTCGAACTACTATCGAGATCCTATATAAGACCCTGATCATCCCAGTCCTGCTCTACGGCGCTGAAGCAAGGACCGTCCCTAAAGCGGTTGAAGAAATGCTTGGTGGATTTGAGAGGAAAATTCTTCGAAAAATGTTCGGTCCCGTTTGCGTTGACTGGCTTTGGAGACATGCTAGAACATGTAGAAGGAATGGACACAAATACTCCAGCTCGCAGAGTCTTCGATTTTCAGACAGATGTTGGATGCAGTAGAGGAAGAACCAACTTGGAGTGCGCAACTAGAGGCAGTTAGCTACGGACAGGGCTATTTAAAGAGGCATTTTGGTGGAGGCCCAGGTTCAATCCGGACTGTAAAGCCACTTTAGTAAGTAAGTATGAATTTGACAGGATGAACAAGGGTGAAAATCTGAATATAAATACACCTTTTAACATTTAAGGTCTGAAAGTTGTACGACATTCGGCCTTAATGCTAACACAATGAAGAGATGCATATGGATATAATATATTTTTCCGGCATTATTCATCCCGTTTGGTATGAAATGTGTATTATGGAAGTTGAATTGCTATTGTGTGCGTATCCCCATTGATTAGACTATTTATACAGTTTTCTTATCTGGTTATTTGTCATTGTTACCATTTTACATGTTTTAAATTTATTGAAGATACCATAAAATAAACAATTAATAAAATTTTTATATAAAATGGTATATTTTACATTATTATTTTTATATTATTTTTATGCGTACATTTTAGAACCTTTATTTATTAACTATTTACATAATTGTGTATTATGATTTATGAAACAACATTTTATTAAATTCACTTACATTGCAAAGTAAACAAAACACTTAGAACAAATCCAACACTGTTACATAATGTACAAATTTAGTTATACACCTAAATATATTCATTAATAAATACTGATATTGCTGAATTAATTTTTTATAAAATATTTTTGATTTCCATATATAGAATGCGTGAAATTCCAAAAACTAATTTAAAACGCTCAAGAAAAACAATTCAATTTCAATTCAATTTACAAATGAGCTTATTGCTAATTTCTAATCGGATTTGTTAGAAGATGATTTAACACAATTACAAAACGACTATTGAAGTGAATATGAGTCATTCTTAAAAATCAGAAAAATGAAATTGAAAAAAATGCACTGTCATCAATTGAATATTCAATCATTAAATAAATGAGCGCATATATAAGCTTGGTAATCGCCAAACCAAATATATTGAAGCTTTTTTAATGAATTACAAAATTATTCAACTCTACGGATTTATATTTCCTTACATGATTATTCAAAATGATTTTTGATATATATACATAATATAATTAATTTTGAACTATGCTAAAAATTCATATTTTGCAAAATAATATGGTACAAATTTCCAATGACAACGATAGATTAATGAATTATGAACAGCTACATTTTTCCACCGCCATATTCGGAATTGTACTCATTACAAGATTGCTCTCAGAATTAAAATATAACAAACGTAGCGGACTCATTTTTGTCGGGGAACAACAGGGCTGCGGAGCATTACTTAATTGCATTAAATGTGTATGTGTATATTTCTCAAAAAAACCTAATTTGCATTCCCCATTGCAGAAGTACGCGTTAAATGATGTAGGTGCAACAACCCATGTCCATTCAAATTCCACAAAATTCACAACTAAGGGATATCTACAACAGCGTTCTTCATTATCAGTTTCAGAGCAGTCCATTGATGTATTCCTTTTAGAACGTCGCTTTCGATTATCTCCTGTCAAAAGCTCTATGTAAAAGTCCTAAAGAGAAAGAAAAAGATACAGATGATTTTACTTACTAATATAGGCTATACAATGTATCAATGATATTTGTAGTTTTAAAAAGTTCATTAATAGGTACCTACATATGCAGTAACAAAACGGTTTTTATACCCTATCACATAGGGGTATATTAGTTTTGACATTGAGTTTGTAACATAGAGAAACAATTACGATAGATATACCTTACTGTATATGGATCGAGTGCGCAGTTTTTTGACCAGGGATTTTTCGAAAAATGTTCCTCTCAAATCAACCAATAATTTCTTCATCAGCTTTAGAGACCGTCCTTGCTTCAGCGCCGTAGAGCAGGACTGGGATGATCAAGGTTGTTCAATAGCTAATAGAAATGAAACGCACGATTTCAAACTATTCAAATTTTATTTTAATTTAATAAGAAGTGGACTGTATCGTTTCTCTTTTTTGAGAAGCTCCTTCCTTTTTGAATTATTAACTGCAAGTGAATTGACGATGATTTCCATCCTAGCAGGAAGGCCGCTCGATGGCCATATGTAGTATGCACACACGCTATATTGTGGCCGCTGCTGATTGGCTTCAGACAGTCGAAAGTTATCGGCTGTTCTTCTTTGCTTTTCTGCTTCTTCGCGCCGCAGTCACCGTAGATCGAATTGTGCACGAAGGATCGCTCCTGTGTTTCTTGTTGTCTTCTCGGTCGCGGATGCAGCTGGTGGTCGACAAGTAAGTCGACGATGCTCGCTATTCTTCGGTCGGAAGTACCGGTGCCCAAATGGTGTGTTGCTATTGCGTACCGAGAAATAAATTGCCCTTGTGATTTTTGTTGTAATTTTGGTCGACAATTTGTTACGACGATGCTTGCTAAATTTGGTCTGCAAGTACCGTTGGTAACAATGTTTTTTTTTGTATGCTCTGTATTTGTATGCTCTGTACTTTGTGTGTGTGATTCTAGACATTCCGCCCCCAATTAAAGACTGATGTTTTATTAATTTTCGGTCGTAGAATCACTCTTGGAAAGAATGCACAGCTTCTGCGCTGGACGCGGCAAGGTCGTGTGCTCCATCTTGACGTCTGCACTCCGCACAAGTCCATCCCTGCCCTGATGAACCGCAATCACTCGCCCCATAGGCCTAAATGTAGGGGGTGTGTTCTCCTGTTTCACTAGCACCAAATCGCCAATCGCTATGTTGGGACGTTGCTCTTTCCACTTAAATCGCTGCTGCAGAGTGTGGATGTACTTGTCGCTCCATCTTTTCCAAAAATGCTGTTGCACTTGATTGATCATGGCCCACAGCTTAAGTCGTTTCTGTGGAATCTCGCCGACGTCTGCCGTAAGTGGTTGCACAATAGGCTCTCCGATCAGGAAATGACCGGGGGTAAGCGCGCTCGAATCTGCTGCATCGTCGGATAATGCGCTCAACATTCTCGAATTGAGGCATGCCTCAATTTTCACAAGTAGTGTGGTCAAGGCCTCTAGGGTAAAAATCTGCTTTCCCATAACTCTGCGCAAATGATGTTTTAAGGATTTCACACCGGCTTCCCAAATGCCACCTGTATGTGGTGCGCCTGGCACGATGAACTTCCACTGGGTTCCAATTGCTCGTATCTGCTCTAACGGAAGCCTGTGTCCCCATTGCTCTGCACTTCGCCGAAGTGGTCGGTCTGCACCAACGAACGTCGTCGCGTTATCGCTCAAAAGCACGGCACATGCACCTCTTCGCCCCGTAAAACGGTGAAACGCGGCGAGGAATGCATCCGTGGTCTGATCGCTCACAAGCTCCAGCTCCTTTTCAATGATTTTGGACCTGCCAGACCTTGCCTTGATATGCACTGGTCCAGCATAGTCTAGGCCGCTATGTTTAAATGCTCTAGCCGGCCGCATTCGCTCTTTTGGTAGACTGCCCATTAGCTGCTCTGCTACAACGTGTTTCTGTCGAAAACACATCACGCACTTCTAAATATGCGTTTTTAATGCTTGTCTCAATGTAGGAATCCAGAATCGCTGTCTGATGTACTGGATGCATAATTGAGTCCCGCCATGTAGTGCCTTCTCATGCGCTTCTCTGATAATAAGACTGCTCAGTTTGCTCTTTGCTGGAAGGATGACTGGATGAATGTTGGAATAAGGCAGCTCTGATTCTTTCCACCGCCCGCCTACTCTTACAACTCCATCGCCATCCACGAATGGAACTAGTGTTACCAGGCTGCTTGATTTGCTGACTGGCTTGTCTCTTATCAACTGCTGCATCTCTTCGATGTATGCTTCGTGCTGGGGGACTTTCACCCAGAAAGTCATGGTATCTTCGCGCTCCTCAAGTGTACTTGGTCCCTTTGGTTTCGGCCCGTTGCTCTTTCGTCCAAAACGGAAAATGAGGGACGTCACTCCTAACAAGCTTTGCAACTTAGATCTGCGCAGTAACAAACTAGTGCCATTGACGCTTATCTCGGGAGGTCTCTTTATTGTTAGTCTGCCAACGATGGCTGACTTAAATGGTGCGCTTGCTCCTGCTCTCTGTTTTGTCGTTAATGATGGTTGCACGTTTGGCCACTCTTGTTCTGCACGCTTTAACCAAGACGGCTCTTCCCACCATATAGTAGCATCTTTCAGCTGCACTGCTGAAATTCCTCTCGATGCTAGGTCTGCTGGGTTATCGCCTGATGACACGTGTTTCCAGGGGTAACTTCCAGCAAGCTCTTGTATTATACTAACTCTGTTTGCGTCATAAGTCTTGAGTTCAAACGGAAATTTGTTGATCCAATGTAGCACTATCATTGAATCGCTCCAGAACGTTTTTGGTACATCGTGAAATCTGCACGCGCTGCAGCCTCGGTATGGAAATTGTCTTCAAGGGTGCCACCCTGGTCTTTGAAGCTACCAGAATGCATCTTGGCTCGCCGTCGCTGCATATTGATCGCAGGTGTACTACTGCGGCATACGCTCTGGAAGATGCGTCAGCAAAACCATGAAGCTTTACTCTGCTGCTTTGCTCTATGCCTAACCACCGGGGTACTCGGATCTGCGCCAAGTGTGGAATGATTGCCATTCCGGAACCATGGCTGCTGGTATCTGCTCATCCCATTGCACTCCTGGTCGATTTCCGACCGCCCTCATCGAGACACGAGATTATCTCCTTGCCCAAGGAAACTGCTTGCTCTTCGTCGTCTGCTCCAGACAACATATCGTCAACGTAAAAGTTTTGTGTTATTGCTTTATACGCTTGTGGATATTTGTCTTTCTGATCCTCAGTACATTGGTTTATTGCTATAATGGCGTTGAAACTGCTCGATGTAACGCCGTTAGTGACCACTGTGAGCCAAAACTCTCGAAGCTCATCAGTTGGGTTTTCCCTCCAGAAGATTCTCTGTAAATTCCATTGATCTTGATTTACTCGCACTTGTCGATACATTCGTCAAATCGTCCTGAAGGTTTGCTCCAAGAAACTGAACATCGTTCAATGAAATTCCATTGTCGGTTCTGCACGATGCGTCGAAGACTACCCGAAACTGCTTCGTGACGCAATGATGGGGAATGTGGTAAATGCTCTCATCTGCTCTCGGCTCCGTGGTTACAGCTCTCATGTGATCAAGCTGCTGGTACTCGCGCATGAATTTTATGTATTTTTCTCTCAGCTCCTGATTCACGCACAATTTCTTCTCTAGTTGATAGAACCTCTTTATGGCTATCGACCTCGAACTGCCCAAACGTTGTGATTTCGGATCGATGGGAATCGTAACGACATATCGTCCTGAAGGTTCTCGATAATGCGTTTTTCGAAAATTATCTTCGACCCATTGGTCATCCACTGATATCGCTGGCGTTCTGCTTGGCTCTTCAATTTCCCAGAACCGCTTTATCAGGGAATCCAGCTCCGCATTTGATGGTTCTATGGCTGCTACCATTGCTCTGTAGATTCGTTGCTCGTTGGTCGAGAGCTGCCCAAAGATTATCCATCCGAGATGTGTGTCCTGTGCTGTCAGTCCGGTGTCCAACCTTATGACGGCGCTCTTGATGATTTTTGCCCATATTTGCGCTCCAAGTAACATCTCTACCTTGTCTGGCTTGTCGTATGCACTATCAGCCAACTTCAGATCGATCAGATGTGCTGTCTGCTCTTGCGCTAATGCCGCCGCTGGAAGGAACGAAGTTATCTTCCTGATGACAAACATCTCACAGCTCATTGAAAAGTTTGGATCCGTTTCCGATGATATGTTGATGTGGACTACGCCTGTCAATCGCACATTTATGTCAGATCCAACCCCGCAGACTTGTAGCGTGCACTTTCGTTTTGGTATGCCCATTCGCTGAATGCACTGCTCGGTTATGAGGTTTATTTGATACCCGCTGTCAAGTAATGCTCTAGTTTGCATTGATGGCCCTGCTCCTACGCTCGCCTTAATGAGTGCCGTTGCCAGTAACGCACTGTTGTTCTCTGCGCTGCTTTGCTCTTCCATATTGCTCCGTTTGTCTCTGCTCTGTGGAGTAAGTCCAATACTGCCATCGCCCATTGATGGTATCATATGACCTACTACCGTGTTGGAGCCTAGGGCGCGCGCTGATTGCTAAACTTTAGCTTGCTCTTTGGCTTTCGATGTGGTTAGTTTCTGCTGCTCTGGGACCGCTACTGTCACGGTGTTTGCACACGGATTGTACTGCTCTGCACATAAAACGCTATTGTGCTTTTGGTTGCACCTACGACAGGTACCTTGTGGACAATTCTGCGCCATGTGCCCAGCTTTGAGGCAATTCGTACACAATTTCCATTTTAGGACTGCTGCGTTCCTGCTCAGAATCGAAAGCGCCATGAAATCTGCACAACGATAGAGTGGATGTGACGCTCTGCACAAAGGACACTTAAGCGGTGTCCATGGTTTGTTCGTTCCAGCTGCACTTTTGCTGATTTGCTCCTTGGGTTTTCCGACGCCCTGTAGCGTTTGGTCGAAAAACGCTGAGTCCATCGCGCTCGCTCTCTTCTCTAAGAATGCCAGGAATTCTTTAAGAGTGGCAATCTTACGAATATCATCTCGGTTCATCTGCCAAGAGTGGTCGGTCTCAGGATCCAGTCTCGTTCTCAGCATGTTGACTATGATGGGTTCCCAAGATTTGACGTCGAGTCCGAGAGCACGTAACGAACTAAGGTGAACGTTCGCTTCATTCACCATGTCACGTATGCCACGAGCTCTAGATTCAACTACGTTGAGTTTTGGGATTGCATGTAGCGCGTTCAAATGACCATCAACGATATTTTGCTCCTTGTCGTATACCTCGTTCAACTTCGACCAGGCGTTTTCATAGTTCTCTTCGGTGATTCGCCATCGGCCAATCACCCCCCTGGCTGGCCTTTTAATGATTTTGCCAATTCGCGCATCTTTGTCACCTTGGCCATCGTTGAATTAGAGTGGACTTCGGTGATGAACTGATCCCTGTACTCACGCCATTTTGTTATGTCGCCCTCAAATGTCATGATTTAGGTGGGTCGCTCCTGCCGCACCTGTATGAAGTTTGCTGTCTGGGCTCGCAATGCGCATTAACGATGATCGAAACACGTCTCTTTTGGCTAAATCGCCCATTGTTAGCACTCGCGCTAACGGCGTAAGACCGTACGCTCTTGCAGAAGCCCAAGTCAACCCTTCGGAAGTGAATGCAATTGCGTATGGAATCAGCAATAATTATTTTAAAGCGTTCGCACGGTTTTGCACTTTAGATGTTTATATGTATTAAATGTCGCACGGAAGAGCAATGATTGCACGCACACGCAGTGCTATGGCACAAAATACTTTAATCACTTGCTCTGATTCCAATTGTTTTTATTTTCTTTCAATGAATTATTTGCAAACACACACTTTTTTTATTTCGCAATTGTCAATCAACTGTTTTGCACTAATTCAATTATTGTTTTGCTCAAATATACTTAATTGAACACGCGCACTATTGTCCGTTTCGTCTGCACACAAGAAGCACCAGCACACTGCCTCGTTTACGCGCAGGAAGCTCAAATTGTTTTAAATTGTTTTTAGGTTACTCACAATATATATTTTGCTTGATGCAGAAGCACAAATCACGAACAAAAAATGTATTTCTTATGGCACTTATTCACTCATGTAGCTCGCTAAGACCAAATGTTCAATAGCTCCTAGAAATGAAACGCACGATTTCAAACTATTCAAATTTTATTTTAATTTAATAAGAAGTGGACTGTATCGTTTCTCTTTTTTGAGAAGCTCCTTCCTTGTTGAATTATTAACTGCAAGTGAATTGACGATGATTTCCATCCTAGCAGGAAGGCCGCTCGATGGCCATATGAACACACGCTATATTGTGTGCCGCTGCTGATTGGCTCCAGACAGTCGAAAGTTATCGGCTGTTCTTCTTTGCTTTTCTGCTTCTTCGCGCCGCAGTCACCGTAGATCGAATTGTGCACGAAGGATCGCTCCTGTGTTTCTTGTTGTCTTCTCGGTCGCGGATGCAGCTGGTGGTCGACAAGTAAGTCGACGATGCTCGCTATTTTTCGGTCGGAAGTACCGGTGTCCAAATGGTGTGTTACTATTGCGTACCGAGAAATAAATCGCCCTTGTGATCTTTGTTGTAATTTTGGTCGACAATTTGTTAACACGATACTTGCTAAATTTGGTCTGCAAGTACCGTTGGTAACAATGTTTTTTTGTATGCTCTGTATTTGTATGCTCTGTACTTTGTATGTGTGATTCTAGACAAAGGTATTATATAGGATCTCCTTAGTAGTTGGAGTGAGGGCGTTACTACTAAATTGCTGTCTAAGCCCGAAAAAACAGCGGTTGGCGAGAATAATTCTCCGTTTAATTTCGGACGAGATGCTGTTGTCAGAGTTAATAGCGGAGCCGAGATAGACAAAGTCCCGTACTAACTCAAAGTTATATCTGTCAATGGTGACGTTCTGTCCAATTTTTTTTTTTTTTTTATAATTTACACGTATTTAAGGGGTTATGAATACCCTTTTATATGTTACCATTGTACGAGCGTTAGAGAAGGGGAAGAAAGAGAGGATAGGAAAGATTTCGGATGTAGTGGAGACTTAAACTCCGTGGGTGGTGTCCGAACTAGCTTTGGGGAGTCACTTTTTCTTGTGTTCGTTAAATTTGAAGAAATTCAAGATGGTGTGCATACTTTTAGGTATTACACCAACCTTTTATTTCTTTTAAATTAAAGTGGAATGGATTTTGGTTTGGATTGTACGCGCAACCTTCCACTCAACAGACGAACACATTACCACTACACCGCGGCCACCCACCACAAATTCGTCGATGTTTTGTGTCCTTTCGTGTTGGCAGCATATACTTCGTCTTGCCCTCATTTACTGCTTAGCCCATTTTTGACGCTTCCTTGTCTATACTAGCGATCGTGGCTATGACAACATGTTGAGTCCGACCAATGATGTCAATATCGTCGGCGTTTGCTAGTAGTTGCACCTATGCTGTTGGCTCGTGAGTTTTGCACAATCCTCGCAAGAATAAAATTGAAGAAGTCACATGATAGCGCATCGCTTTGCTTAAATCGTTTTTTTTTTTTATCGAATGTATCGGTGAGGTTATTCTTACCCACGCCCACTTTTTGGAGCCGTTTTCATACAAAAATGTATACCCTACGCCATACCATATGCAGGAGAAAAACGTTGTTTTTGGTCGAAATATACAAGATTTTGATAAACTGTTGCGACAATTTCAATTTTAATATATCTTTGCCACAAAATCTCCATTAAAGGATATCAATTTAAATAATGGAATGGGATAGGGTATAAAACAATCCACACAGTGGATTGTAGCCTTCTCGTATGTTTTTATAATGACAATATTGGTATGGTTCAATTATGTATGGAACAAAATATTGACCAAATGTCGCCGCGACCTCGGCGGCACACCTCCATCCGATGTCCAAATGATGACACTGAGGCATAATTTTAGTTCAACGCCGTTAATGTGCTGAAGTATCTCATCCTTTATCTCTTGAACTGTTGCTGGCTTATCGACCGAAACCTTTTTTTTTCAAATAACCCCAAGGAAAGAGGTCCAACGGTGTCAAATCACGTGATTTTGGCACCACGTGAGATAACTCGGCCATTGAATTTCTCGCACAAAGGAGCCAGTGTTTCGTTAGCTGTCTGGCAATGGTCACCGTCTTGTTGAAACCACATATCGTCCACATCCATATCTTCCAATTCCATAATAAGTTCTTTATCATCTCACGACAGCGAACACCATTTACAGTAACTGCCTGACCGGCAGAATTTTGTCCATTCATTAACCTCGTTAAAAGCGTTTTGCATTTTTATACTTTTTTCCTCTACTTTTTTACCTACTGCTAGTATAGATGTATCGTCAGCAAGCGTTGCAACTATTGTATCGTTTGTTTGTTGGATATCACGTGTAAGTTGGAGGTACAAGAGTGGTCCAGGAACAGGGTTTTGAAATTTCAAAACTCTAGCTCAAAATTTACGGCACAGAATTCGGTGACACACAGACAGACAGACATGGCTAAATCGACTCAGCTATCGATTTTGAGTCGATCCATATACTTTAAAGCATATCTAGCGACATTTTTTCATATGGTTTGGCGTAGGGTAAACAAATGGTTTTTTTTAGGAAAACGCCTCAAAAAGTGGGCGTGGGTTTAAAGTAGAAGAATTGTTTATATTGCCATAACCAATGATTTCGCATCGGATTTTTTTCGAAATGTTTAAAACTTTACCGAAAAATGTTTTTTAAGGTAAACGCACCCAATAAGTTGGCGTGTTAAAAAACATTGTATGACGAAATGTTTTAATTAAGATTTTGTTGAAATTTTGTTCAGACTCTTTTTCAAAATCGGTGGTTTGGGTATTGTAGAACGAGGGTAGATTCTGATTGGCTTTAACTTGACAATGCCCAGTGGTTGTAACTCTGACTATACACCAAGTGCTTATTTTTAACCTCCAAGTGGTAACCATCGGTTCTCATCCAACCGGGTTTGGTGGTGGATGAACCGGAAGGCCAACGACAGGTCTAAGTCCCGTAGTGGGTACTGATGGCCCCGTATCATGGGGGTATCTAATAAATTCTGGAACTGGCCGTCCAGGTTGGGGGTTGTACTTTGGATTTGCCGACCAACCATGGAAAAAAATAACGATTACGAAACAACCAATAGGCTCGGAAAGAACTGATTTTATTGTTGACGACCCTGCTAAACGAAAAAAGGACAACGACTTTCGTATCTGCACCTGGAATGTGAGAACATCAAATAGGAGAGGTGCAAACGAACAAGTAGCGGAAGTCCTAGACTGCTACAAAGCAGACGTTATTGCTATCCAGGAAATACGATGGGACAGGCAGGTCTAAAAGGAGATGAAAAACGGTGACATCTAATACGGACCGTGTTATAGTGAGCAGAAACAGCGACTATTCGAATGCGGATTTGTTGCAAGTGCTAGACTTAGCAAAGAAGTCTGATGTTTCTAAGACATTAGCGAACGCATTGTAACATTCCGCATCTTGGCCGAATTCGCAAACATAAGCCTTAAATGCACTCATGCCCCAACGTAGGTAAAAGATGATATAGGTAAGGATTGCTTCTAAGAGGTCCTTGACCAAACCTATGAGCGATTCCCGAAGTACGCTGGGTGATTCTTACGCAAAGGTAGTAAGAGAAGACATCTTTAGCAGTATTGTCGGAAAATATAACCTGCACTACAACACGTCTGGTAACGGACTAGGGCTAATTGACTTCGCTGCAGAACGAAATACCACTATAGCCAGCATACGGTTTCCTCGATATCCAAAAAGGGAGCATGGCGGCCTCCAGATAAACGAACGTTCAACAAAATTGATCATATTGCGTTAGACAAGAGGCACAAGAGGCATCCAGTATATTGGATGTCCGAACATTCCGTGGAGCTAACATCGACTCAGACAACTACCTTTTTGCAGCCAAGTTAAGAATGCGGATATCCACCACGCCACAACAATCCAAAAATACTATGAAAATATTTAATGTCGAAAGACTGCACTCGCAAGAGACCGCCACGACCTTCGCGCAACGCGTATCCCTTTACCTCGCTATTATCACCATACAACCAGCATCGAATTATCGAAGAACAATGGCAACGATGCCAACAAGCTACTAGATCAGCCGCAACTGATGTACAAAATTTCTCGCGCCCAACCACAAGAAGCCCCGAGTTTGATGAGGAATATGTCATAAACTTACCCCTATGGGGTAGGGTAAAGAAACGTTATTTCCTGCATATGGTTTGGCGTAGGGTATATAAATGGTTTTTGTGGGAAAATGTGGGCGTGGATTAAAAGTAGATGAATATATCTTAGTTGATATTGCCATAACCAATGATTTCGCATCAAATTTTTTTTCGAAATGTTTAAAATTTTACCGAAAAATGTTTTCTACGGAAAACGCCTCCAAAAAGTTGGCGTGTTAAAAAACTTTGTATGACGAACTGTTAAAATTAAGATTTTGTAGATATTTTGTTCAGACACTTTTTCAAAATCGGTGGTTTGGGTGTTGTAGAACGAGGGTAGATTCTGATTGGCCTTAACATGACAATGCCCAGTGGTTGTAACTCTGACTACACATCAAGTGCTTATTTTTACCTCCCAGTTGTAACCATCGAGTACTGGTCTCATCCAACCGTATTTGACTTGCTAAACGATAAACGCGAGTGTTGATAACACGACGAAAAACAGCAACACTATAAACAGCCAGGTCAGAATAACACGGAATGAATACCCGGCCTGCTGTCCCAAGCGAACCTAGAAAAGCTGCTTCGATATATTCGGAAAACAGGTTGTCTAGGAATTTCAAGGGTTGGTCAGGCCCCTTGAACAGAGCTGGTGGCGGATGAACCAAAAGGCCAACGGCAGCGCAAAATCCCGTAGTGGATATTGATGGCCCCGTATCCTAGGGGTATTTAATAAATTGGAACTGGCCCTCCAGGTTGGGGGTTGTGCTTTGGGTTGGGTAGTTAACTCATGGAAAAATCTGACGGTTACGAAGCAACCAAAAGCCTCGGAAAGTACTGATTTTATTGTTGACGAAACGGCTAAACGAAAAAAGGACAACGACGTTCGTATCTGCACCTGGAATGTGAGAACATCAAACAGGAGAAGTGCAAACGAACAACTAGCGGAAGTCCTAAACTTCTACAAAGCAGACGTTATTGCTACCCAGGAAATACGATGGGACAGGCAGATCTCAAAAGGAAATGAAAAACGGTGATATCTAATACGGACCTTGTTATAGTGAGCAGAAACAGCGACGATTCGAATGCGGATCTGTTGCAAGTGCTAGACTTAGGAAAGAAGTCTGATGTTTCCAAGACACTAGCGAACAGTCCGCATCATGGCAGAATTCGCCAACATAAGCCTTATATGCACTCATGCCCCAACGTAGGTAAAAGATGATATAGGTAAGGATTGCTTCTATGAGGTCGTTGACCAAACCTATGAGCAACTCCCGAAGTACGCCTTGTGATTTTAACGCAAAGGTAGTAAGAGAAGACATCTTTAGCAGTATTGTCGGAAAACATAACCTGCACGACAACACGTCTGGTAACGGACAAGGGCTAATTGACTTCGCTGCAGAACGAAATGCCTCTATAGCCAGCATACGGTTTCCTCACCTCCATATCTAAAAAGGGAGCATGGCAGCCTCCATATCAATGAACGGTTAGCAAAATTGATCATATTGCGTTACACAAGAGGCACAAGAGGCATCCAGTATATTGGATATCCGAACATTCAGAGGAGCTTACATCGACTCAGACCACTACCTTTTTGTAGGCAAGTTAAGAATGTGGATATCCACCACGCCACAACAATCCAAAAATACTATGAAAATATTTAATGTCGAAAGACTGCAATCGCAAGAGACCGCCACGACCTTCGCGCAACTCGTATCCCTTAACCTCTCTATTATCACCATACAACCAGCATCGATGGTCGAAGAACAATGGCAACGATGCCAACAAGCCACTAGATTAGCCGCAACTGATGTGCTAAATTTCTCGCGCTCACCAGCGAGAAATCCCTGGTTTGATTAGGAATGCCGACAGAGTCTCGCAGCCCAGAACGAGGCCTATATATATATAGAAGAAGGGAAGAGCGCCGGCTTTTTAGAAAGAAGAAAATGAGCAAGAAAAGCGCCCGATCGAGTATATAGAGAGGTGCCACTCCAGTAACGATGTTCTCAAGATTTACCAAAGTGTAAAACGTCAAAGTCAAGGATACAAGGCTCTAACAGAATCCTGTCGAGATCAACAAGAAAATATCGTAGTTGAGACACAGTCGATGCTGAGGATATGGAAGAACAACTTCTGCAGACTGTTAAACGTCGATAACGAACAACATTCCGCTGTCAGGCAGAACGAACCATTCAATATTGGCAACGACAGCGAAAGCTGCCAACCACCCGACCTGAGTGAAGTGAGGATAGCAATATCTACACTGAAGCTTTATAAGGCTGTCGGAAATGACGGCCTTCCCGCCGAGCTTTATAAAGCCGGAGGAGATGACTTGGTAAGTAACATCCACCAACTCATAAGCCGAATCTGGTCGAAAGAAACTATGCCTGAAGAATGGAACCTCAGCATCGTTTGCCCGATCCACAAAAAAGTAGACCCTCTAAACTGCGCCAAATACAGAGGCATTAGTCTCCTCAACATCACCTACAAAATCCAATCTGCCATAATATGTGAATGCCTGAAACCGTTTACCAACAACCTGATCGGCCCTTATCAGTGTGGTTTTAGGCCAGGAAAGTACACAACCGATCAAATTTTCACACTTCGTCAGATCCTGGACCCAGGATATCCAAATCGATATCCACCACCTATTCATCGATTTTAAAGCCACATAGGACAACATTTATAGAGACGAACTATACAGAGCCATAGGTAGTTTGGGTATACCGCCCAAACTCGACCGTTTGTGTAGGATGACGATGGATAATTCTCGCTGCTCCATCAGGGTCGGAAACGACCTCACTGACACAATCGATACCAAAAAAGGTCTAAGGCATGACGATCCGCCATCATGCGATTTCTTCAATTTGATTCTTAAGAGGATTGTGCAAAACTCACCAGCAAACACCACGGGTACAAATTTCCAAAAAATCGGTACAACTACTAGCATACGCCGACGATGTTGACATCAGTGGTCGGACCCAACGTGATGTCATAGCAAAAAGCGGCAAAATGGGTTTAGCAGTAAATGAGCGCAAATCTGTCAACACGAAAGGACACACAACATCGACGATTTGGACAGAACGTCACCATTGACAGATATAACTTTGGGGTAGTTGGGACTTTGCCTATCCTGGCTCCGCTATTAACTCTGACAACATCATCTCGTCAGAAATTAAATGAAGAATTACTCTTGACAACAGTCGTTTCTTCGGACTTAGAAGGCAAATCAATAGTAAAGCCCTCACAACTACTAAGGATATCATGTATAAGAACCTGATCATCCCATTCCTGCTCTACGGCGCTGAAGCAAGGACCGTTTCAAAAGCGGATTAAGAAATCCTTGGTTGAAGAATCTTTGGTCCCGTTTGCGTTGACGGGCTATGAAGGCGAAGATTCAACCAAGAAGTATACGAACTGTATAGCGACATGCCCCTGGTCAAGAAACTCCGCATTGGACGTTTAAGATGGCTTAAGTAAGTTAGGAAGTAAGTGCTTTTCAAAATCTCTATTGCTTTAGCCTAAGACTATGGTTTTCTGAAAAGGGGGCGTGGCAGTAGGAGGATTTCAAAAATGTGTACACTTGTTCTGCTTCTTCGGAAAACTGGTCCTACAGACGGACAGACGGACGGACGGATGGCCCGATAGAGCTGGCTTACTTTACTCAACTGAGTCGATCCATATACTTTATGGTATACCCAAGTTATTTCACTGTGTTACAAACTATGTATCAAAACAAATATACCCGTATGGGATAAGGTATAAATATATGAAAAGTCTACAACCCAGTATGTGGATCGTTTTACACACTATCATGTCCCATCCTTAAAACAAATATTCCCAAAATATCGGATTAATAGCGATGAAATATAGAAATTGTTATTATCATAACATGCTGCTCAGAAAGTTTATCAAAATCTTGCATGGTTCGACAAAAAACAATGATTTTCGCCTGGTTATGCAATGAAGTAGAGTATACAAAAGGTTTTTCTATGAAAACGCCTCCAAGCAGTGGGCATAAGTTGAAATGCTATATAGAAGAATTATTTATAATATCACAGCCAATGGTTTTGTATAAAAAATTTTTTCGAAATGTTTAAAATTTTACCGGAAAATATTTTTTACACCCAAAAGAAGTTGGCGTGGTAAAAAACATTTTATAGACGAAATATAGACATAAGGATTGTCTAGATATTTTGTTCAGACACTTATTCAAAACCTCTAATGGTTTGGCATATAACTTAGTTGTTCAAAAAAGTGGGCTTGGCAGTGGCGGATTTCAAAATTTGTTTACACTTGTTCTGCTCTATCGGATAGAGAGTCTGTGTACAAAATTTTAAAGCTCTAGCTCAAAATTTAAGGCCCAAAAATCAGTGACACACAGACGGACGGACGTCCTATAGTGGTATATTTGTTTTGATACATTGTTTGTAAAATGGAGGAATAATTTAGCTATATGTACCTCAAAGTATATAAATCGACTCAAAATCGCTAGCTGAGTCGATTAAACCAAGTCTGTCTGCCCGTTCGTCCGTCTGCAGGTAACCGGTTTTTGGACCTTACATTTTGAGCTAGGATAATGTAGAGGTGTAAAATATTTCAAAATCCGCCCACTGCCGCGCTCACTTTTTAGAAATACAGTATTTTTAACCAAACGGTAGGAATTGTAAGAAAATTGTCTGAACTTTATATGTAGCCATCTCTAATATCTATATTTTTTTATATAGGGTTTCTTGGAAAGCCCACTTCTGATGCAAAATCATTGGTTTTGGTAATGTTAACATTTCTTCCATATATCATTTTAACCTCCACCCATTTTTTGGAGGCATTTTCATACAAAAACCATTTGTATACACTACCTCACAGCTTAAACAAGAGAAAAACGATGTTTTTTTTCGAACCACAAAAGATCTTGATAGACTGTCTGAACAATATGTTG
>OX463759.1:38332211-38569804 GCA_949824845.1 Rhingia rostrata
CGCTTCGTCCAATTGTTGTAAGTATTCGTCGATTTCGTTGTTTGTTAGGTTTCTGTTGTTTGGTGGTGAAATGGCCCTCGAACGTAATTCTCTTGATAAGGCGTTGGTGAAGCGAGGCCAGCGCATCTTACCGTAGTTGTAAGAATGCACCGGCACATACTCCTCCAGCGCCACAAGCTCGTTCGGAAGCTGTATTACGGCGGCGAGTCCGCAGTGATCACTGTCGTACTCAATCGTCCGTAAACAGTTTCGCGGGTGTTGACCTACTCTGTTAGTAACTGTCAGTCTTGTGTCTTGCTGTAAAATATCCAGGAAAGCACCGCTTCTCGGAAACGATGGCCTATCTGTGGCGAGAATGTCGATCCTATATTCAACATTGTAGTGGACCATCCAATTGTAAAGATGGTTACCCCGAGGATTTTGTAATTGATTTCCCCAATCTTCGTGTTTGGCATTTAAATCTCCGGCCAAAAGATAAAAGTTCTCCACTGAATTCAGTCTTAGAGATTCGAAAAGTTTTCCGAGCTCTGTTGTAAAAAGTGTAGGCTGAGGTGCTTCCGGTGCGTATGCCGCTATCACATACAGTCGCTTCCCTTGTTGGAGAGGAATACATATGACGCAGGCTTCCAGCAGCCGGAATCGGCGCACTTCACCACTATATATGACCTTATAACTGATGCCTTTTCGTATAAAGATAGCGACCCCGCCTCCTTGAGTGGAGTTGGGTCGGTCCCTTCTTACGATATTGTAATTACTATTAGTCAATTTATGCTTCTGGTTTAGCTTAGTTTCGCTAGCCATAAGCACATCGGGACTTTGGTCTGTAAGCAACTGGAATAGATTAGCTCTACGTTCGATCCTAATCAGTGAATTTACATTCACAGCCAGGATCTTTAAGGGTCTCTCTGACAGCGCGCCCATTACGATTTAATTTGCGTTAAGCTCGGCAACAAGGAGTAGATATAGTCTACTCTTGACGCCTGCTCCCGTAACTGGTTTTGAAGACCGGTAAGCTGACCTTGAATGGCCCGCAACGCAGTCAACAAATCCGCATCCACTGCTGGAGCCTGAGGCACGGGGGCCTGTCTGGCTTCCTTAGGTGGATGCTGTACCGTTTTTCCCTTTCCTGACGCCATTGGGCGTAGGAAATTTGGGGATTGACGGACATCGCGTCCCTCCATGTGTGTGTGTGAATGTGTGTGGGCTTAGGTTAATGATGAATGGATCAATGGAATACATATTTTTGGTGCTTAGAAAAATTGTGTGCATGAGTATGTGGTGTTGTGGGAATGATTTAAGTATTGTTTCTTTTGTGAATGGGTAAATGAATAATTGCGAGTGAGTGGACTGTATTTTATGTGTGTGTTGATTGGGTTGAATGATATATTTGAAGTGGAATAGGGTTGAGTGATTTGCAAGGTAAATTTGAGTGCGTTTGAGTTGTGTTTTGTACGATTACAGTGGTGTGTAGGTTTTTCGTCCGTCGACTTTAAATGTTTTCAGTGTTCTATTTTATTATTTTCATAATTTTTCTTGTTTTAGCTGTTAAAAGAAACGAATAAGAATTTCTTTATTATTATTCTTATTGTTATTGTTATTATTTATTAATTTATTTGTTTTTCTATTTTGTGTTTGTGTAACGATCTTTCGATTCCTTATTTTTGTTCTTGGGTTTCGATGATTGTTGGTAGCAGGCAAAGTTTTGTTATTGTTCGCTTGAAAATTCCTTGTTGGGTTTTTAATTTTACAACGCGTGTGATATTGTCTGTTCCTGGGTACGTTTCTTGTATGCGGCCTAAATTCCATTTCGCGGAGGGAAGTCGTTCGTCCTTCACAAGAACTAGGTCTCCGACCTTCAGCTGAGTTTGTGGTTTCAACCATTTTGGGCATTGTTGCAGCCGGGCTAAATATTCACCTTGCCATTGTTTCCAGAACGTTTGAAGATGGGCCTGAACTGCCTTCCATCTGTCTATGTATCCTTGATTGCCTATGGACGTGTCTGGCTCAGGTACGGTAAATAAGGTCGTTCCTATAAGGAAGTGTGCAGGCGTAATTGGTTCGAAGTCATCGGGGTTCTCAGTCAACGGGCACAGAGTCCTCGAATTTAAGCACGCTTCGGTCTGTGTCGAAAACGTGGTGAGTTCCTCAAAGGTGAGTGTGCCATTACCGACGATCCGTTTTAAGTGGTACTTAACACTCTTCACCCCTGCTTCCCATAATCCTCCAAAATGGGTGAAGTGAGGGGAATGAAGTTCCACTTTGTTCCTTCTGCTGCCGTTATGTCTGCAATCTCCTTCCAGTCTTGGTTCGCGCTCCCACGAAGTTGGTTCCGCAGTCGCTATATATTTCCCCGCAGACACCTCGCCGTGCTGAAAACTTCCTGAATGCTGCTATGAATGCTTGAGTCGTTAGATCACTTACCGCTTCTAAGTGGATAGCTTTGGTGGCCAAGCCAACAAAAACCGCTATATACCCTTTTTGACATTTTGATCCTCGACCTTTCCATGCTCGGATGTTGATAGGTCCTGCATAATCAATCCCTGTGTGTGAAAAGGGTCTTGATACAGTTACTCGGGGTGCGGGTAATTCTCCCATTAACTGTTGTGCTGTTTTAGTTCGGAACCTGTAGCATGTCGTACAACTGTCAATGTGTTTCTTCACAGCTCTTTTTATTTGGAATATCCAATATTTACGTCGTATATGCACCATCATTAGCTGGATTCCTCCATGCAATGACGTTTCATGAGCATCACGAATGATAAGGTTTTCGAAGTGGTGTCTGGGTTCCAAAATTATGGGGTGCTGCTGGTTGCACGGATGTTAGCATGGCTTAACCTTCCGCCTACACGAAGAATTCCATCTTCGCCTACGAATGGGTTTAAAGATCCCATACCCTTGGACTTTGTACCTGCGGCAAACATCTCCTGCTGGGCAGAGTGCGCAACTAATTTTGTGGCGTTGTCCAGTTCGCTGGGTGAGAGACATCCGAAGTGACGGTGAGATGGATTAGTCCTTGCGTTGCTGACAAAGCGCTTGCACCTGGCTCCTACTCGGATAAGTCGAGTCAAATTCGACGATCGCTGAAGCAGTTGGGTGAGTACATTTTCTACCAGTGACAAACAATGAACTTGAACCTTTCTTTTGCCTTCCTCTGTAAAAAGACTTGTTGGCTGCGCTGGCAAATCGAAGATCCAAGTTGATCGCAGAAATTCGGGGCCGTTTCACCACAGTGTCTCACTAAATAACTTCGATGGTAGCATACCTCTGGATGCTAGATCTGCAGGGTTGAGCTGTGTTGGGAAATGTTTCCAGATATGAGCGTCCGTCAGTCGTTGGATCTCCCCTACGCGATTTCTGATGAATGTTTACCAACGCGAAGCCGGTGCCTGAATCCATGCCAGTGTGATGGTGGAGTACGTCCATGCATGCATCGTGCTATCTTTTAGCTGGAGAGTGCTCGAAACGTAGTGTATCAGTTTAGCTAGCGTAACTGCTCCGCAGAGTTTCAGTCGAGGAAGACTTATCGGTTGTACAGGTGCGACCTTTGACTTGGACAATAAAAGATGCATATGCCCTCTACCCTGGCTGTCTTCTGCCCGAAGATAGAGGCTGAAGCCGTGTAATTCCAAACGACCTCTAGTGCCGACTGTTTGAACCCACCTTGGAGTCCGAATATTGTTAATGGCTGGCAAATCGTCATACAGGCTGATCCATACATCAATCACCTTTTTCTCGATTGGCTCGTCCCAAGAGAATTTCCGAATCCATAGAAGCTGCATGACGAGTTTTGCTTTTAAGATGCACGGTGATATCCAGCCCATGGGGTCAAACAGCCGAGCAATCGTTGACAACACGAAATGTTTTGTTGGCTGGGGTCTATCTAGGGGCGTGAATCGAAAACAAAAGTTGTCAGTGTTTGGCAGCCAATGAATTCCCAAGGTTTTTATATCGGTCTGAACCTTCCGATGGCACTGCACCGATGTCTCCTGATCCTGGACTGGAATTTCCTTGAGGAGCTCTTCCGCATTTGACGTCTATTTGCGTAAGTTAAAACCTGCCCTTTCTAAGACCCCCTTAACCTCCATTGTTTTGCTTTGAGCTTCTTCAATGGTGTCGGCACCGGAAAACAGGTCGTCGACGTACATTTCCATACGTATCAATTTTGCAGCTCTTGGATGTTGTGTTCCTGCCGCTTTTGCTGTTTCCATTAGTGTCCGAATAGCTAAGTATGGAGCCGAAGCCGTTCCGAACGTCACCGTTTTGAGCCTGAAAATCTTCAATTTATCCGATGGATGTTTGCGCCAAAAGATGAGTTGGTAGTTCGAGTCCAACACCGTTACTCATATTTGCCGTTACATTTTTTCGATGTACGCTGAAAAAGAAAACCGGTATAGCCTCCAATGAAGCGTAACATCAGTGATATTGTGTTGCAAAGAAGGACCAGTCATAAGGTGATCATTTAAGGAAGATCCGTCGGATGTCCTATATGAAGCATCCAACACCACCCTCAGTTTTGTTGCAGAACTGGATCCTTTAAGACGGCATGATGTGGAAGAAAATAGGGACTTATGCTGGATACGTCTTCTTCATCGACTTCACTCATGTGACCTTGGAGCAGATAATCTTCGATGCATGAAGTGTATTGGTCCTGCAGTTGTTGATCCGCTTCAAGACGCCTCTCCAAGGACCTGAAACGTTGAAGAGCCCCTTCACGTGACCTACCTACTACCGGGTGAAGATTTTCCTTGAAGGGCAGTGCTACTTGGTAGCGTCCATCTGCCATACGCCTAACATTTTTGATAAAATGTTCTTCACAAGCGGTGTCTTCGGTTGTTTCACAAGGCTCGAACGGAGTTTCTTCAAGTTCCCAGAATCTTTTCAGCTGTGCATCGTGGTCTGATGTTTGGAAGAAGGTCCTAACGGATCGAGGTTCGATTGATGATCTGCCGAACAGAATCCATCCCAACTTAGTCTTCTGAGCAACGGGAATGTCTTTATCTTGGTGACGTACCAACTCTGGCAAAATTATGTCAGCCAATATATCCCTACCCAACAGAAGATCGATCTAAGTTGGCTTGTGAAACGATGGGTCTGCTAGTTGTAAGCGGGTGAGGTGTTTCCAATCGCCAATAGAAAGGATTCGGGCCGGGAGATGGCCAGACAGTGACTAAAATATTAAGGCCTGTGTGGTTGCCTCGGATCCTGAATCCAGTAATGCTCGGAGTGGTAAACTGTATCTCGATGTTGTCTTCACCTTAACAGTGGCTGTCGCTAGCAAGACTTGTGTGTTGGTGTTTTGGATTGAATGATGATTCACTACGCCGGAACTGGTTGAGGGTTGTTCTTCGTTGGGTGGATGAAAGATTGGAGCTTCGCTGTTAAATGTGGAGGTAATATATATTTGTGTCTGATTTGGTGATTGAAAGTTTTGAGTATGTGTAGTGTTTGGGTATGATTGTGAAAATTGATTTGTGTTGTTTGTATGAGAAGAGAGAGAGTGAAAACTGTTTGGGTTATTGCGAGTATTAGAGGAAGGGTTGTTATGGGGGTTAAAATGTGGATTTTGATTTTGTATGTTAGGACTATTGTGTAAAAGTGAATGGTGTGGCTGTTGACAGTAATAGCACCTGCGTGTACTAGGGCATTGCTGAGATGAACGGCTGTATGCGAAGCAATTGGTAGATAAGCCTAACTTGCTTACACTTTGATGTTTATCAGAAAAGCTCATTTTAAAAACTTAACACATTTTCTGATAGCATGTTGACCCTTGCTACAAAGTTTGCAAGTGAATTTCGAGATGTAAGGTTGAACGTGGAACGAGTTTCGCTGTGATACCTTCTTAGACGGATCGGATGGTCGAGCCTGCTAATTTCAAGAAATTGAGTGAATTCCACAAAAGTTGGTAGCTGTTTGCTGTTTTCCTTAGAACCTAATTTCTCTTTCCAAAGCTGTTGCGTTTTTGAAGGATGTTTTTGCAGCAGGACGTAAAGCAGCACTACGTCCCAGTGATTGACGGGCACCTCCAAGTTGTCCAGACTGTGAACCATTTCTGTAGACGTGTCCAATAGTTCCTCGATGGATTCAGCTCGTTCCTGTGTTACCGTGGCCAAATTAAATAAACTCTTAAGTTAGCAATACCCAAATGCGCTAAAATTTTTTCGGCTTCGTCTGATACACTTGTTTTGAGATAGTACATCTTTTGAATCTCCGACAACGACGCATTGTGATGGACAACCGACACAGACAAATCGTGAAAATAACGCCAAGACTCGTACCTACCGGAAAAAACTGGAACTGGAATGTTCTTAAGCCTTAAATCCGCATTATGGGATGATTTTGTGTTGCTGGAGCCATTATCGGTGACATTTACGTTGTCCTTCACTTTGACCTTGTCGATTGCGTCCAATAAATCACCCCTGTACTCAAAGTACAATTCCCGAATTTGCTCGTAAGTAGTCTCAATTTCGTTACCCTTTTCGTCTTCCTTAATTTCACTAATACACTTTTCGTATGTTTTAGAAGCCGACTCCATGGATTTTTCTAAATGAGTCAAGCGGCCTGCCGAATAATTTGCCGTTCGTGTAGAAGAGCCCCTTTTAGTGAAATTTAAGACGTCCTTTTCGAGCTGGGATAGCACTCGACTTAGTCTTGTAGGTTGCATTTTGATTAAAACACTTTAGTATAAAATGCCACACACAGTACGAATATTTTATCTCTTTTCAAAAGTGTAAACTGACACACAAAGTAAAATTAAATGCACTTACTTTGAAATGTTGAATTTCCAGATCGCTGTAGAGTCCACCAGATTGTTGTTGCAGTCCGTGTCCAAGTTGCAGTCCAAGTCCACGATGCACACTCAAGAAAAATTTATGAAAATCGAAAGAACTCCAAAGGCAGCAAAATCCAGCGATGGCAGAGCACATAATTATTTTTTTTTTTTAATTTCTGCAAAATCAAATTAAACGATTGACTTTAATCATTAACTGTTGAGCAACACAACAAACAACAAAAATTATCCGGCTCGAAGGACCAAATGTTCGGGCGTTGAACAAAGGAAAAATGATGGAAAGGGTTAATGTTCTTTGTCTTAAGTTGCACTGTTTTATATAATGCAGTAAACTACCAAATCCGTAAATTAAAAGACCCGCTCTTCTCATCTCAACGTTTTAAAAAAGTGATTTATTTCATCTATTATTCTGACAACAATAATCCTTATATAAATTGGTACCCCTGTTGGTTCCCAACACAAAACAACCAAAGGAACACAACTTACACCGGAAGAACAATAATCAACAAAAAACAAAAACTATTCTGCATTATAGAAAATGTAAACATTACACATTTGACACTTCGTGTGGTGTATTGGATGCCGGCACATTGAACTAATAATCGGGATATGGATGTATACAAATAATATTGACACATATCTCAGATGATTAGTTTTAATATAACCGGCATAAATAATTATTCGCTCGCGCACCTTTCAAGACTTTATTGACGTAAAATCCGAGCAAACGAGAAGCGGACGAAGCAAACACGACCACGATCAACACAAAACTAAGTGTCAAATGTTTAATGTAAATGAGCAATACAATGCACTCACTCTTTCTAATGCCAATTCAATTACAAATCGGTTTTCGCATAAGCAGTCAAGAGAAAGTGCATTGTATGAGTATTGCCTCTAACCCTTACGATAAATATGGGGCATTATTAGGTATAATGTAAAACACACACACAAATGTAAGCACAACAGTTCTTATAAAGCAGCAAAAAATTGTTAATACAAGCTGTAATTCAAGGTGAAAGTTCACTAACCGGGAACGTTACAAAAAATGAAACACAGTATGGTGAAACTACAGTAGCGTTTGACGGCAAGGCTTCATGGGAACTAATGTGAAGAAACTGAACTCACTTGCATTTATACAATCGTACCGCAAACATCAATAAAATTTATAACGAGTACATGTCGAGTTTTTATCGTTAAGGTCAATTCCAAGTCATCAACTTAGGAAAATTATTTCTGAGTTCATCTCAATTCAGAACATGGTCCTTCGAGCCTTTAAATAAGAATCAATTGTGCTTAAAACAAGTGAAAGTGAATATAAAGTGGAAAACTTTATTCCACCAACATTACAAAACGAATCAAGAAGTGTTGTGAAGCTATCCTATCAACGACGGACAGTCTATCGGCCACAGGACAATACTTTCATCAATCACAGCTAGGATCTGTGCAACGCAAAGCCGTCTGCAACTGTAACTTATAGTCTCCGATACTGAAGTTGCACTTGCAAAAGCAAACCAAGGTAGGAATTTCCATCCTATAATAAGCCTTTGTTTTTTTGCTGAATTAAAATAAAAAAAATAGTTTTGTGCTTCAATACTGATACCGAACGAGTGAACGTATCCTGCATCCAACGGATTCATTGTCATACATCCATAGTCAAGTGGTGCAACTAAAATCAACTAGGATCTGTGCAACGCCAAGCCTTCTGCAACTGTAACTCATAGTCACCGACACTGAAGTTGCAGTTGCAAAAGCAAACCAAGAGCCAACGATTTCCACATCCAACGGATTGTTAGCGGTACAGCGACCATAAGCAGTAGAACGATCTGAAAGCGGTATAACGTGTTCCACATCTAACGGATTGTTAGCGGTACAGCGACTATAAGCCGTAGGACGATCTGAAAGCTGTATAGTGGCCTGCAAGTGGAATTATAACTATCAACATTCACTGCAAGGAACTGTTCGACGCCAAGTCTTCTGCAACTGTAACTAGTAGTCAACCACAGATACTGAAGTTACAGTTGCAAAAGCAATCTAAGGTAGGAATTTATTTCCTTTTATTACACCTTTTGTTTTGCAAATAAATACCTATATAATATACCAATATCTGCATACATACCAAATCTAACACAAATTCAAATTAAATTAATAATAAGTGCTAGTGATAGAATAAAATCATGTCGAAACTGTGCAAGTCTGTCGAAAGACAAGATCATATTCTTGAAGAACTGACCGCGGATTTAGCAGAGTATCAAAACCAAATCGAAGCTCGCAAATCAAGGGGGTATGTAAATGCGTGTTTAACAGAACTTGATGAAACTTTTAAATCTGCTAAGAATCTTCATACAACAATTATTAGTAGTGCGGCGGATCCGCTAAAAGATAAATATTTGGCTGATGAAATATATGCAAAAATTAAGCGTACATTTCTCCAATTTAGTGGCACGCTTCACGATGACATTGATAAACTCTCACATGAAAACCAAAACAGTGCAAATCTTGATATATCGCGATTAAACGTAACGAAATCTTCGGGTTCTGATATTCGTCTTCCGCGAATTAACATTAAGCCATTTTCCGGCAAACCCGAAGACTGGATTGAATTTCATAACGTATTTGAAAATTTAATGGATCAAAACCACGATCTATTAGAAATTCAAAAACTCCAGTTCCTAAAATCATCTTTATGTGAAAAACCTAGAGATTTAATCTCACATCTTCCAATCGATGGCAAAAGTTATGCATCGGCTTGGGAAATCCTTAATGATAGGTTTCAAAACAAAAGAAAATTAGTCAACACACAACTGAAGATTTTATTAGAGCAGCCTAAAATCAATTTTGAATCTGCTGACAGTTTAAAATCATTGCACGACACAAGAAATCAGTGTATCCATGCTCTCTCCAATCTGGAAATAAACATTGAATCCTGGGACCCCATTCTGATATACATCACGTATCAGAAACTCCCAAAAATAACACAAAAAGAAAACATTTTTAACGTTTATCGAAGGCAGATTTAGTTCCCTCGAGAACTGCATGGAATCAAATACAATTGCCAAACAATCATTAACATCGACATTTCGAAAATCACCTTCATTAAATTATCACTTAAGAACAAAATATGAAAACACAGTATACGCCATTGCAAAAATTTTTTAAAGATGAGCATAGAAGTGCGTAAAGAGGTCACCAACCAAAACCGCATGTGCTCTAACTGTTTAGGATATGACCATCAAGTTAACAATTGCAACAGCAACAATCGTTGCTTCAAATGCAAATTGAAACATCAAACATTGCTTCATAATGATGGGTTTCAACAAAACAAAAATGCGAATGCTCAACAGAATAAGCAACAATACGTGCAAAATCACTATTGTCAAAATTCTTCTCCCAACAACTACATTGGGCTAATGTCGTCAATACATCAGCGAAACAAAATCAAGCTCATGGAAATCAATTAAATCAAGATGCAATTTCCTATGTTCCGATAAACAAACAGGTTATGAATTGTCAACCCTCAACATCTCAAAATACTGTTTGCACTCCTTGCGCATATCCTCAAGTGCAAACTTATATCAACCCACAACATAACATCAACACCCATCTCATTCAAAATAGTAATGTCCACGATACCAGCAATAAATTACAAATCGCTTCGTCAGAGACAATTCCTATAAGTTGTTCGCTAAACAACAAAATGCATTCCAGGGCATTGTTGGCTACTGCACTGGTAAAAATTATCGCTATCAATATGTTGTAAGAGCATTAATTGACCCTGGCTCAGAAGCGACATTTGTCACAGAAAATGTCGCTCAATTGCTTAAGCTAAAAAAGCAAAAGACCTCAGCACAAGTCACAGGCTTGGGGCAAACCTTAACTGGAGTATTCAAATATCAAGTAGAATTTATAATTCTTTCCTTGATTAAGCCATCATTTTCTCTCTTTGTCAAGGCGTTTGTATTCAAACAACTGACTTCAATCCTTCCTGCACACCAGTTGAACACCGATGGTTGGGCTCACCTAAATAACCTTGCACTGGCTGATCCCACGTATAGCACTCCAGGAAAAATTCACATGCTTTTAGGTGCTGATGCATATGCATGTATTAGTTTGGAGGGTTTGGTGAAGGGAAAAACGGGGGCTCCGGTAGCTCAATGTACTGAGTTAGGATGGATTCTAACGGGAAACACTAACAGCCTTGTTCATACAAATGGTATTAAAATACAAAACCACTTCAATTCCTTAGGTAGTCAATTGAAATCCTTCTGGGAGTTAGAAGAAGACTTAGATGAAAGAAGGCTAACGCAGGAAGAAGAAATGTGTGAACAACACTTTCGAAGAACCTGCAAAAGGAGAGAGGACGGCAGGTACGAAGTACAGCTACCATTTAAAAACAATAATCGGCCAGATCTTGGTGACTCAAGGAGGCCAGCATTAGCCAGATATTTTCAAATTGAAAAACGGCTATCAGCAAATAAAGAACTCAAAAGGAGTTACACTGAATGCATCAAAGAGTATATCACGCAAGGGCATATGGAAGAAGTGAACACCGACTTTCACATCTCGACAGGTGAACACTATTTTCTTCCACACCACGCCGTCTTTAAAGAAGCAAGTACCACTACAAAACTGCGGGTAGTGTTTGATGCGTCTTGTAAAACATCAAAAGGCGAATCACTCAACGACAACTTAATGGTTGGTCCACGCCTACAAGCAGATATCATAGAGCTGCTTGCAAGATGGAGACAATATAAAGTGACATTTGTTGCTGACATCAGTATGATGTACAGACAGATTTGGATGACCCCTGCTGATACTAAGTATCAACTTATATTGTGGAGAACCAACAATTCAGACCCCCTAAAGACATATTCTCTCAAAACTATCACGTTCGGCACAGCATCCGCACCATTTCTAGCAGTTCGTACATTACATCAGCTAGCTGCTGATGTTAGCTGTGCTCATCCTCAGGTGAGCAAAGCCCTTGCCGAAGGCTTCTACGTAGATGATCTGATTTATGGATCAAATACTGAATCTGAAGCAATCAAACTTCAAGGAGACATTCTGACGGTATTGAACTCAGCCGGATTTCCGCTCAGAAAGTGGGCAAGTAATTCTTCAAGAGTTTTAGAACAGATACCAATAAAGGAGAGAGAAATAAATCTTCCTCTAAACTTTGAGTCTACAGATGCTATTAAAACTCTCGGAATCCAATGGCATCCGGCACAAGACGTGTTCAAATTTAAAATTAACTTACCGGTAGTAAGGTCATTTACCAAACGCACCGTGTTAGCAGACATCGCCCGGTTATTTGACCCTCTCGGGTGGATCTCGCCATGCATCATCAAAGCTAAACTTATAATGCAACAATTGTGGCTTGAAAAGTTGGACTGGGACACCCCCATCTCAAAAGAGACGGAAGAAGTTTGGACCCACCTACGAAATGGATTCATGGCTCTCGAAGACATTCAAATACCACGTTGGATAAATTATGAAATCTCCGATCAGGTGCATCTACATGGCTTCAGTGACGCTTCCGAGAAGGCCTATGCAGCGGTAGTGTACGCTCGAATCATTAAAAATGACGAGGAACACATACACATCCTGGCGTCAAAGACGAGAGTAGCACCATTAAAATGCATCTCACTTCCAAGGTTAGAGTTGTGTGGAGCGCTTCTGTTAGCAAAACTACTTCGGCTCATATCACGGGCAATGCAATTTGACAATCCCGAAGTCTTTGCGTGGTGTGATTCCATGATCGCGTTAGCTTGGATCAAAGGAAGTCGAGCAATACGAACAACATTCGTAGCGAATCGAGTTTCTGAGATCCAAACGCTCACCAGCCCCACGATTTGGAGGCACGTTATATCGAAGGAGAATGCGGCTGATATATGCTCTCGAGGATGTCTACCGGAAGAAATCATAAGCAATCAGCTGTGGTGGTTCGGGCCCAAATTTCTACAAAATTTTACACTGCCTGAGTCACCCGCAGCAACACCAATCGAGACTAATCTCGAATCCAAGAAAATAGCAACTGAAATTCAAGAAGGATTTTACCAAACGAACTTAAGTCATATGAAGCCACAGTTCACGAACATAGTGTCATATTGCTTGATGATCAATAAAACATACTTTGAACAGTATTCTACACTGCGACGACTGATTCGTAATGTTTCGATATGGCAAAGATACTTCTTCAATCTGAAAAATGCAAAAAACAGAAAGGCAATCGACAAACACCCGTTAACCCCAAATGAACTCACTGCAGCGCATGATAAAATCATCGAAATAGTTCAGGAAGAGCTATTCCAAGAAGATATAAAAACATTAAAATCAAACAACACTGTGTCTAAGGGTAGCAAAATACTTAACCTAAATCCCTTCCTCGATGCCAAGGATTTACTGCGGGTAGGAGGTCGCCTAACAAATTCGACACTTCCGTTCAACCAACGGCATCCGTTAATACTGAAGGATTCACATCATGTGTCCAAATTAATTGTATCCGACATCCATCAGCGAACCCTGCACGGAGGCCTACAAATAATGATGGCAGAGACACGAAATGCATACTGGATAACGAACATCAAAAGATTGATAAAATCAACAATCCATAAATGCGTCAGATGCCATCGTCACAAGGCAAAAATGCAGCAACAACTCATGGGAAGTCTTCCAGCTGAGAGAGTAAAATGCTGCAGACCATTCTTGAATACGGGAGTGGACTACGCCGGTCCCATAGAAATAAAACTATGGAAGGGCCGATGTAACAAGGTTTCAAAAGGATACATAGCTGTCTTTGTATGCCTGGCTACGAAGGCTATTCATATTGAGCTGGTATCCGATCTTAGTACCCCTTCTTTCGTTGCCGCATTTAGAAGATTTGTCGCAAGAAGAGGCACTTGCGCTAATATATTTAGCGATTGTGGAACCAACTTTAAGGGAGCAGACAACGACATCAGAAAAGACTGTAAGTTTTTAACTTCCGAATGGTCACAAGAAGTTGCCACAGAACTCGCATCTAGAAATACAGCATGGCACTTCAACCCTCCTTCGTCATCACACTTCGGGGGCCTTTGGGAGGCGGGTGTCAAATCGATCAAGCACCACATCAAACGTACCATTGGTAACTCCAAACTGACATTTGAAGAGTATGCGACATTACTCACACAAATTGAAGCGTGCCTAAATTCGAGGCCACTATGCCCTATGTCTTCAGATCCGGAGGATTTGGCAATTCTAACCCCAGGACATTTTTTGATTGGGGAATCAATGCACACAGTCCCTGAAAGGAATGTTGGTGAGAAAAATCTTACCAACCTAGACAAATGGAGATATATCCAGCGGCTACTACAAGATTTCTGGAAGCAATGGAGCACATCCTACTTACATCTTCTACAACAACGACCTAAATGGTTGCAAAGGCAACCGAACATCAACATCGGAGACATCGATATTGTAAAGGAAGATAATTTACCACCCTCATCATGGGCTCTAGCTAGAGTGCTAGAGTTACATCCAGGATCGGACGGTCTCACGCGCGTCGCGACAGTAAAAACGCAAACTTCGACACGTAAACGACCGATAGTTAAACTATCCCCATTGCCCATATCGGAACCCAAAAACATTTAAAAACAAAACCGGTCCCCAACACAATGAGAGATGTCCAATCAACGGGACAAATTACAACTTCACACCAACAAAAGGTTATGCCGAGATCCGTGGACGAAAGGATGTTGAACTGCGTGGCCAAGGCGGGGAGCATGTTGGTTCCCAACACAAAACAACCAAAGGACTTTTTTACTTTTTTTTACTTTTTAATTCATTTTTTATTTACTTAAAATATTAACTTAATACTAGACAAAAATGCTTAAATCTAACTTATCAATAACATATCTACTTAATCTAACTTATCGGCCCATAGCGGGCGCTGTAAGCTTATAACTAACATTTTTCTTTTGCTTTTCAGCCTAAATTTGTCATTTGTTTCTTATTGTTAATATAAAGACATTTAATTGATTTTTCAAAGAAAAAATTAAAACTTTGAACAGTAACCATTTTTTTTTTGTTTTATATAAAAACTTAATCTAGACTAAAACTAACTTAAACTACTTAATACTAGTTAAACCTAACTAACACTACTTAAGACTACAAAACTACTTAAACCTAACTTAGTTATAATCGGGGTGGCAAGCACTCGTTGCATATGCCCCGAGGGTTTGCCATCACGATTGCGTCATTGGGTCCAGCAAGCATTTATGCAACCATATTAAATAAAATATGGTGCATAAGCCCAGCCCCAGACCTTGTACCTAAATTTAATTTACTTAAGTACTAAGGAGTGGACTAAAAGTCCGCAGAGACCTGAGGAACTGCAGAAATACTTTCCTCGTTTAGCCACCAAAACTCGGTGCGCTGCTTTTCAGCGTCGGTCCTATCGCGATCCGATACCGCCGTGCTAAAGCGGAGGAGCTCCGGAGCATTGTCGACGTACCCATCGCGGACTAGCCGCTTGTCCCGCGCGTCACGGTAGCGATGGTATAAAACCGGGATACCGTTCCTGTCTTGTATTAACCCTAACGAATCGATATAAATGAATGCCTCTGGTGGAATAAAGCCGGACATGAGCGCACTCTCCATGTACATTTCATTGGGGTAATAAGCCCCAAAGATCAGGCTGTTGTCGCTACTCATCGCCCTTGAAGCGTGCCTTCGAGTCACCTTAATTAGGAAATTGTCAATTCTATTCAACTGAGCCCCATTGTATAGAACCTCGTTGCGATAATATTTTATGTACTCGGAGTCCGGCGTTCGGTACAATCCTAAGCAGGATCGGAGACAACGCCTCTCAAACAGCCTTATCCTTTCCATGTAGGATGGTGATACATTAAACCACACGGGACAACCGTAAGCGATGATCGGCCTTATGAGGGCCATGTAGCAAATGACTTTCACCCTTGAATCAAGTTGACTGCTATGAAACAATCTTCTTGTCAGAGCATAAGCCCCCCTAGCCCTGGCCAGACAAGCATCCACATTTTTATTAAAATATAGAAACTTGTCAAGCCAGATGCCAAGGTATTTGACTTCACTTCTCACCGCCAACGGCCGTCCATGCTGTCCCAGGATACACAATTTTTTCCAGTTTTTTCTGGTATCGTAAGAAGCCCTCTGCACTGGGGTCCTGAATAGAATTGTTTCGGTTTTTTGGAAATTGATCCTCAATTTCCAATCATCGCAATATCCCTTAATGTGATCGAAGTCACGTTGCAAAAGTGTGTTGATGACCTCGATTTTCGGACCTGATCTGTACGCCACTAGATCATCTGCGTACGCTATAGCGTGACTGAGGGAACCTACAAGATCACTTGTATAAATGTTAAACAATATCGGGGAGTTAACCGCCCCCTGTTGTAAACCGTTTTTAATTTCAAAGACTTTACTCGAAGTTACATTGCCACATTTGACAACGAACTTCTTTCCCATAAACATTTCATAAATCATATATAGCATGGGTTTACGCATGCCCAGTCTGGTCAGCTTGCAGAAAAGCCCCTCTAACCATACGGTGTCGAAGGCCTTCTCAAAGTCAACCAGACAGGCCCCTGTGCACTGTTTTTTGGACTTATTCCATTGAATGTCGGACACTAGTTTCGATGCGGCATGAATGGTGTCGTGCCTCGCTCGAAAATCAAACTGATTTTCCGGAATAATTTTGTTTTCCTCGACCCACTTAAGCAGAGCCCTATTGACTATTTTCTCAAATACCTTGCTTACATTCGGCAGAAGGCTTATTGACCGAAGATTAGCTGGGTTTGTTTTGTCCTTGCCCTTTTTGGGGATAGGATGTACCACCGCCGTTTTCCAGTGCACCGGATAATGTGCATTATTCATTGCATTGTTAAACAGCGTGGTGAAAATAGCGACTGCTTCCACTGGCAGGTGTCTCAATACGACGTTTGGGACACCGTCCTCTCCCGCCGACTTTTTATTTTTCAGTGATACGAAGATGTTCAGGAGTTCATCTTTTTGAACGAACAGCATCATGCTATTGGCGACTATGCCATTTGAAGGGTTTTCGTCATTGAATACGGTAAAACCGTTATTCTCAGATCGCCAAGCTTGGAGTTCGGTACGTAGATAAAAGTGATTCAGAAAGGCTCTCTCCTCAATATCGCGATTTGGGCGAACAGGACTGTTCACCGTATACACGGTCTCGAAGATAGCGCCTATCGAATTCGCCTTCTCTTGAGGATCTTCGATCGTGAAAAAATCGTCGTTCGAGTCAACACTTTCCGGATTTATACCAACATCCGTGAGCGTCTGTCTGTTCTCTGTCGTTTGGGAAATTCGGACACATGGAATGTCATTATGATCTTTTCGCCTGAATATTTTATTTATTTGCGGGAACATATTCGGGCTACTGGTTTTTAAAGCCTGAATTTTCTTGCCCCAGTACAAACTGACAGATTTGTTGTAATTTTCCGAAATTAACTGTTTAAAGTTTTTGATCAACGACTTCAATGTCCGAATCTCCGGGTCTTGTCTGTCAGTAAATTGTCTACGCAGCCGTTTAAGCCTGGAGACCAGTATGCTTTTGTGTTTGTGGAGTGCATCGATTGTTGGCGTTCGTTACTTCTCCGTCTGGTCGTCAGAACTAGTTGCCTTAGGGATAGCTCGTTCCATTGACCTTGTGATGACCTCATTCATTTTTAGTAAATTTTGGTCAATTTCATCGTTTGTAAGGTTTCTGTTTGTCGGTGGGTTGATTTCGCTCAAACGTAATTCTCGATTTACAACTCTGGCGAAGCGCGGCCAGTTCGTCCTTCGGTAGTCGAAAGAGCGGACTTGGTCGAACTCCTCCAGTTGAGTTTGCTCGTTTGGGATCCTGAATACGGCCTCGAGGCCGAGGTGGTCACTATCGTAATCGAATGCTCGTACACAGTTCCGCGCGTGTGCGTTATTTGTCAGTTCTAGTCTATTGTCCATAAGCGCTAAGTCCAGAAAAGAGTTTCCTCTCGGGAAAGATGGGATATCCGTCGCGTACAAACTAAGTTTGTACTCAATCATATTTTGCTCCCGCCAATTTTGAAGTAGTCGACCTCTAGTGTTCGCGATTGTATTTCCCCAAGCCGCGTGCTTAGCGTTAAGATCACCGGCAAGAAAGTAATAATTTTCAGCCGATTGAAGCTGTAGGCAACGAAAAAGTGCCTCGAGCTCTGCTATAAATTGAGTTTGTTGAGTTGCTTCAGGTGCATAATGCGACACCACATACATTCTCCTCCGACTATGGAGAGGAATGCATACGATGCATGCTTCCAGCACCTGGAACCTACGTACTTCCCCGCTATATATGATGTTATGGCGTAAGCCTTTGCGTAATAAGACAGCGACCCCACCCCCTTGGGAGGAGTGGGGTCGGTCTCTTCTTACTACATGGTAGTTGCTGTATCCCAATTTGTGTCTCTGGTTTAGCTTAGTTTCGCTGACCAAAAGTACATCCGGGAGTTGGTTTTTCAATAGATTGGAAAGAACGGTTCTTCTCTCGACCCTAACTAGCGAATTAACATTTAAAGCTAGGATCTTAAAGTTTACCTCATCGAACGTACCCATCATATTCATGGCGCGCTAGACTCGGCAAACATCGAATAGATATAATCTATTCGTGCTGCTTGCTCGTTCAGTTGTTTCTGGAACTGATCGATCTTGCTATTCAATGACAGCATGAACTTTTTCAGATCCAAATCTGCGTCAGGTGCTTTCTCAACCACCTTAGGCATTTTTGATGTCTGGGGTTTACCCGGTCCAGCTGCCATTTGGGCAAAGGACACGTTCGGATCTACCCTATTTGTGAAAGAGCGACTTTTAGATCGCTTTTCTTCTTCAGCAGCCTGTTTGCGAGCTAGCATACTCTTCTTTTTCTGTTGGAATACAGGACATCCCTTATAGTTAGCAGGGTGCCCCGCATTCCCGCAAAGAACACATGTGAGCTTACTCATGTCTTCAACCCTTTCGCTACCTAGAGGGCATTCATTTAAATTGTGGTCCTCATCGCACTTAACGCATCTAATATGCATGTTGCAATTAGAAGCGGCGTGCCCGAACCTTTGGCAGCGCATACATTGCAGTATGCGATCTGACCTTTTTAATTTATCCCATTTTACAGCATGATAGTATACGCGACTAATTCTGCGTAGACTATCAATTTTGCTGTTGGGGGTTAGTTGGACTAGGAAAAATGGTAACCTTCGGTTACCACCCCTACCATTGACCGCGGCAAACGGCTTTACACCGACGAACTTAAGGTCGTCGCTCTCAAAACTCTTGAGCTCATTTAGGAGCTCCTCCGCATCAACCCCGGGATCGATTCCCTTCAGGATGACCGTTTTCAGTTTTTCGTTCTTTGGCGTATACGTAAAGAATTCTGCCTTAGCCACCTCTAGGGCTTTGCGGACCTTTTTATACCCCTCCATATTGTGACACAAAATTTTGTGTTTATCTGATGAAATATGTTTCACAGAAAAATCTTTACTAACTACTTGACAAATACGGATACTGTCGCTAGTACCCAGGGCACTTACGTTTATTGGCGGTACCTCTTCCCTCTTTTTCCTCTGTTGTTGCGGCTGGTTTTGTGGCTGCTGCTGTTGTTGTGGCTGCTGCTGTTGTTGCGGCTGTTGTTGTTGCTGTTGCTGCTGCTTTTGTTGATGCAGCTGCTGTTGTTGCGGCTGCTTTTGTTGCTGCTGTTTTTGTCGCTGCTGCTGTTGTTGTTGTATTTGTTGTTGCTGCTGCTTTTGCATATTAGCAGAACGTTGCTGCAATGGCTGCAGATTAAAGTTTTGCTGAAGCAACTGTTGTACTTTCAGCTGTTGTTGCTGCTGCTTCTGGCGCCTATTCTTCTCTTCGAGGGCTTTTGTTTTTTTAACCTCTCGAATTCCCTCTAGCTTGGCCATTAATTTAGCGATGATTCGGCTTAACTTTGCCTCCTCATCATCCAAAGCTGGCTGCTCTTCGTCTACCTCCGCTAGCTCTTTGAAGGGGTTACCCTCACCGACGTAGCGGGGTTCTCCCTCTTCGGTATTGTCGAGGTCAATGTCAACCTCTTCTTCCACTATTTTTGGCTGCGCCGAAATTGACGTTGCCAGGCTTCTCTTTATGGTGAGATTAGACGTCGGGTTTATCCTCCTCTGCCTCATCGCACTCATTTCGCTTCGTACTGCTGCTGATGTTGTTGGTGCAGCAGTTTTTGTTGTCGCTGGTACAGTTCCGTGTACCAGCCTTGATTTGCCATCTACATGAGCAGATGACGATGATGATGATATTGTTGTTGTTGTCGTTGTTGCTTTTGTTGGCGATACGTTGATTGTAGGCATCGTCATCTTTGGCCGTTTTTTTGTTGGAGAATTTCCCCCCTCCTGCGGGGTTTCATTCTCTGTACCGGTTTCCATAGCCGGTTATTATTTCCTAACACCTCACTTATTGTTTTTTTTTTTTTTTTTTTTATTATTAAATTAATAAATTTAAAAAAAAAAAAAAAAAAATCTAGGGTCGGCTTGGGATTCGAACCCACGACTCCCACTGCTGAGCCAGGCGATACTTTACTTTTACTTTTAAATTCATTTTTTTTTTATTTCCTTAAAATATTAACTTAATACTAGACAAAAATGCTTAAATCTAACTTATCAATAACATATTTACTTAAACTAAATTATGGCCCTTAGCGGGCGCTGTTAGCTTACATCTAACAGTTTTTATTTTGCCTTTCGGCTTCAAGGGCCAGGCGATAGCACCACTGCTCCACGCTAATGTAATGACTTACTTGGCTAACTTGCCACTTAGTAACTTTTATCACTTTGAAGAATACTTCCGCACAATCTAGTCAACTAACCACTACGAGAGTTGGAGAGCGACTGAAACAACCAAAGGAACACAACTTACACCGGAAGAACAATAATCAACAAAAAACAAAAACTATTCTGCATTATAGAAAATGTAAACATTACACATTTGACACTTCGTGTGGTGTATTGAATGCCGGCACATTGAACTAATCATCGGGATATGGATGTATACAAATAATATTGACACATATCTCAGATAATTAGTTTTAATATAACCGGCATAAATAATTATTCGCGCGCGCACCTTTCAAGACTTTATTGACGTAAAATCCGAGCAAACGAGAAGCGGACGAAGCAAACACGACCACGATCAACACAAAACTAAGTGTCAAATGTTTAATGATGTAAATGAGCAATACAATGCACTCACTCTTTCTAATGCCAATTCAATTACAAATCGGTTTTCGCATAACTAATAGAAAAGCAGTCAAGAGAAAGTGCATTGTATGTGTATTGCCTCTAACCCTTACGATAAATATGGGGCATTATTAGGTATAATGTAAAACACACACACAAATGTATGCACAACAGTTCTTATGAAGCAGCAAAAAATTGTTAATACAAGCTGTAATTCAAGGTGAAAGTTCACTAACCGGGAACGTTACAAAAAATGAAACACAGTATGGTGAAACTACAGTAGCGTTTGACGGCAAGGCTTCATGGGAACTAATGTGAAGAAACTAAACTCACTTGCATTTATACAATCGTACCGCAAACATCAATAAAATTTATAACGAGTACATGTCGAGTTTTTATCGTTAAGGTCAATTCCAAGTCATCAACTTGGGAAAATTATTTCTGAGTTCATCTCAATTCAGAACACCAATGTAAACAATAGCATTGTTGCTTTTAGTACGCTGTACAGTGGTCAACAAGTGAATTTGCTTTGCTGACCTCACGGGTGGGTATTGATGTTTATCATGAACAGTTTCCTTTTCTTGTTGTGGTATTTAGTATCATTCTCTTGTTTGATTCTAAGTCTTTCAATATTGGTCAACCGTGTTTTTTCGAACTGTTCGGGATTAAGTCTAGGTATTCGTCCGTAAAATAGTTCTATTGATTTCTTACCTGTCGTTGAGTGAATGGTGAAATTGTATTCGTTCACAGCTCGTTCCAAGAGTTCTTCAAAAGACCGTGTAGGTCTGTATGATTTCAGACATCTCATGATTTCGGCTAAAGTGGAGTGAAAACGCTCAATTTGAGCGTTCACTTCACTTTTGTATGGCGGTGTTTTAAAAATCTTTACTTGAAGGTCGTCTTCCAGCATCGAGGTTATTGAGGCTGAGTTAAGCGCCTTCTACTTGGTTTGGCACGTCTTCAACCATTTTCAGGGTGAAACGAATACGGTAGTCTTTGAAGTGTAAAGGATAAATTTCCTGTACTCGTCCCATCGTCATTTCGTCTGTCAGAAGTCCGTTTATACTATTTGGATTGAGATATCAATCGTATCAAAATATATCTTGTGTAATTGTCGAAAGGGTTCTGGATTTGATAACAATGCATTTCCTATTTTGAGTAAAATTTGGTTTCGGAAAACGTTTATTGGGGTTTCTACGGATGGTATGAGGTTTTGCGCTGAGCTATATGCACTATATTCAGTTGGGGTCATTGAGTGAATTTCGGTTATTTCGGGAGGCCTTGATAGGGAGTCAGCAACCACATTTATTTTCCCGGTTTATATTTTAATTCGTAATTATACTCCTCCAAAATAGCTTTCCACCTTTTCATTTTGGAGTTGGTGGTCTTTAAAAATGTTAACTTTTCGGGATCCGTAAAGGAAGTTTCTCATAGAATTGAGGGAACAAATAATCGCCAGCATTTCTTTTTCATTGATGGCGTAACCTTCTTCTGTTTTACTTAAGGTTCTGGAAAGAAATGTGTAGGCTTATCCTCTTGTGAAAGAACTGCGCCAATGGCGTAGTCAGAAGCGTCGGTTGTTAGCTGAAAGCTTTTGTCAAAGTCTGGGTATTGAAGAATTACTTCTTGAGAAACAAGACAGTTTTTTAATTTATTTTGATTGCTTTTTGATCTAACTGAATTAGTTTTTTCTTTGACAAATTTTTGGACACGTGTCCGTCTTCCCCTCTTAGAAGGGATGTCAGAGGTTTCGCCAGCTTTGAGTAATCTCTTATAAAGCGGCGATAATATCCAGCCATTCCGAGAAAGGATCGAAGCTCTTTGAGGTTTTCGGGAATAGGCCGATCATCTATATCCTGCACTTTTTTTGGGTTAGTTTTTATTCCAGATCTTCTGAAAAAATTCACACTTATCTAGTTGAATTTTCATGTTCGCGGCTTCTAATGTATGAAATACTTTTTCTAGATTCAAAAAATTTTGGGTTTTTCTTTCCCGAAGATGACAATATCATCGATATAGACGTAGCAACATTTTCCAATGAGATCTCTTAGAATGTCATCAAGGGCTCTCTGAAAAATGGAAGGTGCGTTCTTAAGCCCAAATGGAAGGCGAGTAAACTCGAACTTACCGTTATTTACCGAAAAGGCAGTTTTTTCTATATCAGATTCCTTAAGTGGGATCTGTCTACAATGGAAAACCATTGACTTTTACTGAGATTTGCAAGGATTTCGTATATTTCTGGAATTGGATACCTGTCGGAAATGGTCACAGACAACCTAAACAGGAGAATTGTAAGGAGATTTTGATGGTCTTATGATTCCATCTTCTAGTAATTTTTGTATTTCTTTTTCGACTTCATTTTTAAGTGCCATTAGATAGGGGTATGATTTTGAATACACGGGATCTCGGGTTGTAGTTAGGATTTCTCCTTTAACTGTGTTGGTGTACGTCAATTTTTCGTTTGGTTCCGAAAAAACATTGGGACATTTATGAATGATTTTAATAAGTTTGGAATGTTGCTCTTTAGTCATGTGATCTGCTCTAATATTTATGTTGTTAACAAATTGTGTTTGATGTTGCTTGAGAGCAATTGAAATTCTTGAGTAGGTTTGGCCAGGGTGGATAGACATTTGATTTTTACTCGTATGGATAATTGCATTTAATTGTTTTAGGGTATCATGTCCTATGATCCCATCAAATGAAATGAGACTGGGACGAATAAACATTTTTATTTTGTCTGTTCGAGGACTGAAAAGTTGAATTAGTGCATGATGTGTTATTTGGACGCTTCCTCCAACAGAATGAGCGTGGAAGGGTTTATCATTCAGTAAAGGTTTCTTAATATGACGTGGTTGGACGTAATTTTTGTTTGAGCCGGTGTGGATGAGGAATTTTAGGGTCTTCCCACTTCAAGAAATATTTTCTAAAAAAGGAAGTGAAGAGGATGCTAGTCTAAAAAATAAATGTCGTCGAGTTCTTCAGGTTGGTCAAAGTCAAGCTGATCTTGAGAGTCAATGTAATTCGTCAATGTCTGGTTATGGTTTTCGTCTTCTTGTTTTATTTCGTTTTCGTATTCTTCTGATGTCATCTCGTCCGGTTCGTGCCCTTTAGTGTGGTAGACTCTCTGCAATTTCTGTGGATGATGGACCTGTTGTGAATATTGGCGTTTCTGTGGAACTAACTGTTGGTTGTGGGGTCTGTTCTGGTAGTTCACATTTTGGGATCTGACGGAATAGTCAACATCCATTGGCTTCGGAGGAAGCGGGCGTTGATTTGCTGGTGGTCGTTGTTGTGGATATTGGCAGTGCGGCTGATTCCTATAAAACTGTGTTGGTTGAGCATTCCGTGGGTTATGGAGCAACTCGGGATGATATTCTCGTCTCGGAGCGGCAATTGGCGCTGGTCCTATATGTGAAAAATGGTGTCTTCTAGGAGGAGCTGGAGGCGGTGTTGTTGAAATGTTTTCCGGGTGCTACCTTGCGAATTGTTTGCATGTTGGGTTCAAAAATCGATGTTCTGCAGTTTAAAGCAAAGGCGTAAAGCCTGGGGTAGGTCAGCAGGCTCACGGATACTGAGTAACCTGGGCAAGTCGCCTCTCAACCCTCTGACGAAGGTATCAAGAGCTTTGTCCCGGTAACACTGAGGCATATTATTCATGGACTCCTGACTCATATCCATTGATCCTAGCTTATTTAAGATAAGCGACAAGTATTGGTAGATGGCCTGATAGAACTCAGGAATCGTACTACTGCCTTGTACCAAAGTTGCATTTGGTATTCGAGGGTTCCTAAATCCCTGTTATCCACATAGTGGAGGGTAAGACATTTTGATATCTTATCCCAGTTTAGTGGGGTATTGTACGACTCTAGGGCGACGTCTGCGTAGCCCGTAATTTTGTTTCTGATGACCGATAAAATCCCATAATACTTGGGGGTACCCTTTAAATGTTCATAGATTTTGAGTATCCTATCGACGCTCTTTCTCCATGAGTGAAAATCGTGTGATTGGCCAGAAAATTCTCTTAGGCTTTTCACTACGTCGGGTATTTTGTCCATTTCGGACAAATTCCTATCGTTAGCCAGATTTATTGGCTGGTCTATATCATTATTAATGTCGGACGCAGGGTTCATGATAGAATTAAAAAGTTGTCCCTGTATTTGAAGGGTTTGAGTTACTAATTGTGAGATTATCTGAATCATGTCGTCGTTAATTGCATTGGGAATAGGGTGAGGAATGGGAGCAGGAGGTTGAGGAGCTGCAGCATTATCTGCAGGGACTTCTAGTCGAGCCGGTCGTATTAGATTATTAGGGTATGACATATTTCGAAATATTTTTTTTTTAATTAAATGAGAGAATCAACTATATCACGAGTTCGAGTAAATAAAAGGGATGTTATAATCAATGCAATAATAATAACGCAATTTAAAACCAATTAATTTTATAATTAATTCTTTAAGTAATATTGAACAATATTAGGGTAAAACGGGTAGTTTGCTCTCGTTCAAAAATATGTAAATTTTCGTTACTTAAGTTATTTACTATTGACTTACAATAATGTTATAATAAATTCTTGCAGCATTTCCTCTTAACGTTGTTTGTTTTGTGGGTTCTGGGCTGCTTCCTGCTGGTTAGGGCGGCTGTCAGTGTTTACTGACTCCTTTTTTTCCTTTGGTTGGTAGAACTACTCGGAGGCCTTCGTTTTCCCTATCACTACACTGTTATCGTGGTGGTTTTGTTGCCACTCTTTTGGTTACTTCACTAAGCTTGGTTGTTCACTGTTTATTTATTTCACCGTTTTTTTTTTCGGGGGCTTGGTTGTCCACACTTTATTGATATTACTGTTATGTTAGTGGCTTGGTTTTTTGGTCGAACCAATAAGATTTTAATAAATTCTCTGAACAATATGTTGCGACAATTTCAATTTTAATATTTCTTTACCATAAAATCCACATTTAAGGGGTATTAATTTAAAGGATGAAATTGGATAGGGTATAAAGCGATCTACACAGTGGATTGTAGCCTATTCATATGTTTTTTACTGACTTCGCTTAATTTCGTTCTATTTTTTTTTTCTGTTAGACTATGCTAGTCGCCAATATTCTGTTTTGTTATTGAAAAAACTAACCAATTTCATGTTCTAACTTATATTAATAATAAAAAAGTTTCTTCAGCCTAAGCTCAGCCTGAGAAATTGTGAGTAACTCTCTCTTAGTACTATACTGTGTACCATTAGTTGGTGCACAATGATTGGAATTATACTTTTCAGTTTTACTTGCTTCAGATAAAACAACTACCATACTCTTCGTTATATTCTTCCCTTCTTGTCGACTTTATCGTTGCACGGCCGTAATGCACTTGTGTTACGCATGGTCAGGCAAAATTACTGGATTCCCAAATTGAGGACATTAATAAGAACTCGAGTCAATCGTTGCAAAATCTGTATTATGCATAAACTTATTCATAAACAAAAAAAACATATGAGAAGGCTACAATGCGCTGTGCGGATCGTTTAGTACCCTATCCCATCCCATCCTAAAAATAAATATCCCCAAAATGTCGGCTTTCTATATTGTTCTTTATTGTTCGACAAAAAACAATGATTTTGACCTGGATATGCTATGAAGTAGTGTATAGAAATGTTTTTTGTATGAAAACGCCTATGAAAAGTAGGCGCGAGTTAAAATGATGTATAGAAGAAATGTTATCATTACTAAAGACAATTATTTTGCATCAATTTTTTTCGGAATGTTTTAAGTTTTAGCGAAAAATGTTTTTTACTGAAAACGCCCCAAAAAGTGGGCGCGGCAAAAATCTTTCTATGGACGAATAATAGACATTAAGATTGTCTAGATATGTTGTTCCGACACTTTTTCAAAATTTTTATCGGTTTGGCCCAAAATTAGGTTTTTCTAATAAGGGGGCGTGGCAGTGGGTGCATTTCAAAAAATTTAAAAAACTGTTTTGCTTCGTCCGATAGAGAGTCTTTATTACAAATTTCAAAACTGTCGCTCAAAAATTAAGGCCCGAAAATCGGTGACACATAGATGGACGGATGGACGGACGGAGAGACAGACATGATTAGATCGACTCAGCTAGCGATTCTGATTCGATTCATATACTTCGAGGTATATCTAGCGAAATTATTTCACTATGTTACAAACTTAATGTCAAAATTAATATACAACTATGGGAAAGCAAATAATTTGTATTTGTATTTGTATTTATTTAAATATGACTTTGCTGTACAACAGGGATTATTGGGAATACATTTTAAATAAAAATAAAAATAACAATATAGAATATGACATATAAAATGCATAAAAAAGAACAATTTTATATTTTATGTAAGAGAAAAACGTTGTTTTTGGTCGTACATACAAGATTTTGATAAACTGTCTGAACAATATGTTGCGCTAATTTCAATTTTAATATATCTTTGCCATAAAATCCACATTTAAAGGATATTCATTTTAAGGAGAGAATTAAATAGGGTATAAAACGATCCACACAGTGGATTGTAGCCTTCTCATATATTTATGTTCCTTATATTCATCCAGTCGATTTAAAACTGAAACAACTTCGTCTTACAATCAACAAATGATTTACCCGACACTAAAATATTGTATAAATAAACGGATATACCTTCAATACTTTGAAGTATGATGTCCATTGGTCTTTGAAAAATCATAGGTGCCGATGACACACCAAAAGGTTACCTTAAAAACGTAAAAAGTCCCTTATGTGTATTTTTTGTACAAAACGCTCGCAAAGCTTCGGTCAGGGATAGCTGCAGGTAAGAGCCTTTTTAGTCTAAAGAACACAATACAGAGTATCCACCTAAACTGCCCAGAATTTCAGCAATCAACATCTGGGTTAATAGTAACTATAAAATTCTCACACAACCGAACGGACTTATCATTTTTTAACACACATACAATCGGAGCTGCCCATCTACTATAACGAACTGTCTTAATACATTCTTCTTTACACATATGACTTAACTCTTTTTCAATTTGTGTTCTTAAACTTATGGGGGTTGCATATGGTTTGAAAAACTTTGGCCTTGGAGCTTAGAAATAGGTTAGGAAACTTTTCCTCAATTTCATAAAATTTTATAGTCTGAATTATTTTGCACCGCATTTACCTTAAATTCGTTGTCAAAAAATATTCTCCAATTAGGAAACGTCACTTCTAACCAGTTTCATTCGAAAAGGTGCTTAAACTTTTTTCCCCAATCAACCACCACTAAAGGCAATTTAAATTTACTCTTCTCTGTGACTGTTATTACACCATGGACACTGGCCCTTTCACCTCTCAATGCTTGGTAAGGAATATGTTTATTATTGATATATAATGTAATATTAACAAAATAACAAAAATAATCCATCTTAGATATTACGGAAACTAATGCTCCTGTATCCACCTCCATAGCGATAGCTGTATTTTCTATGTACAGCTACTAACAATCCATTTAGTGAGCCCAGCTTGTAGCTTAACTTATTAACCTCTGAATAATTGTTGTTCGATGAACTTCTGCTAGCTTTGTTGTAGCCGCGTCCGCGGGGTTGGTTGCACTGTGTTTTTGGGGTTTTTGTTAAATTTAATTGTGTTCGGCATGCTTTCGCCGAAAGGCCCATTCCACATGCAAAGCAAAACCAGTTTCATACGGGACATCTGTTTTCTGGCTGCTTTGTGTTACATTTCATGCATTTTGTATTACTCCATTCATTCGAGTAACTACCAATTTTGTTTACTTCGACCGGTGAGTGCATATTCCGTTGCTCCATACGGACTAACTCAAATAACTGAGCAATATCACCGGCTAAGTCCCAAGTTAGATTTTTAGTTGAAAGCAATTTCGTTTGCAATTTTTCGTTTGTAATACCACTTACCAAACGATCTCGTGAAGCATTATGCAGAAAAGTATTAAACTTACACGTGGCTGCCAGAATTATGTAATCAGCTATATATTTGCTTTTGAGCGTAACTGTTGAATTTAAATCGATCTGCAATTATATTTCTTGTTGGAATAAAATGCGACCTGATACTCTCGAGAAGTTGCTGTAAGTTTCAGCATCAGTTGGGACTTTATTCGCTTGTATGCATCTGGACCAATATGAATGAGAAACAATGATACTTTTCTGGCTTCTACGATTTCATTTATTTTAAATAATTCATCCATTCTTTCCAAATAATCATCGAAGTCGTCCCCGGTTGTGAATTGTTCTATGGAACCAATAAGTGTTATGCTCACTTTTTTTTTCTAATCGTCTCTTATTCAAAAACTCCTTACTGGTTAAACAACAACTTTTTACGCACTCGAAATTAAACAATTTTGAAAATGCACGCGCCAATGTTCTTTTTTCTTTGTTAGACTATCCTCGTCGCTAATATTGTGTTTTGTTATTGAAACAACCGACCAATTTCCTGTTGATTTATTGAATAACTTATATTAATAATATATAAGTTTCTTAAGCCTAAGCTCAGCCTGAGAAATGCTGAGTAACTCTCTCTTAGTACTATTCTATGTACCATTAGTTGGTGCAGAATGATTGGTAGTATAAAGGGTTTTTCAATAAGAGCGCTACAAAAGTTTTTTTTTTTAAATAAAACAAAAACGGTTTTGGATATCAATGAAATACTTTATTCCTGTGAAAGTACGTTTGATGCCATTATGTATGAAACTCGATTTCTTTTGCATGGCCACCACGGGCACGCTTGCAGAAGTCCAGACGCTGAACCCAATTTTCGACGGTTTTCAAGCATAAATCGGCGGATACTGGTGCAATTTCACGTTCGATATTCGTACGAAGCTCATCAATCGTCGCTGGCATGTTGGCATAGACCATAGACTTGACGTAGCCCCACAGGAAATAGTCTAACGGCGTCAAATCGCACGACCGAGGCGGCCAAGCGACTAGACCATTTCGTGAGATAACACGTTCTCCAAACTTGGTTTCCAATAAATTGATTGTGGCATTCACTGTGTGGCTTGTGGCGCCGTCCTGTTGAAACCACATATCCTCCAAGTCCATATCATCCAATTGGAGCCAAAAATATTCGGTTATCATTGAACGGTAGTGATTCCCATTCACAGTGACGTGCAGGTCTTGATCATCACGGAAGAAGTACGGCCCAATGACGCCGCCGGCCCATAAACCACAACAAACCGTATTTTTTTCGGGATGCAATGATGACTCATGGAGTACGTGTGGATTGCTGCATGACCGATACCGCATATTTTGTTTATTGACGAGAAATGAGCCTCATCGCTGAAGATGATTTTTCGATGAAAATCCGAACCATTTTCAAGTTGTTGCTCAGCCCAATTCACGAACATACGACGATTCTGGTGGTCAAGCTGATTCAGTGCTTGCGTCAATTAATCTTGTAAGGATGTAGGCCAAGATCTTTTCGCAAAATTCGCCACAACGAAGTCACAGAGATGCCCAACGTTTGAGAACGACGCGTGAGAGACACACTGGCACGGGAACATTTTGTACTGTTCCTGTGGATTCAAATTTTTCCACTAGACGCTCAATTGTTGATCTGCTAGTACGATTATGACGACCATATATTGTACTTAGCGCTCTTAACGTTGAGGCCACTGACTCCGAATTTCGGTTGTAAATTTTAATAATTTCGACTCTTTGTTGGATCGTATATCTTTCTATCATGAAATGGCAAACCTTACTGAAGAGAAATTTTAAAAGACCGGCAAGAAATATGGCGTCGTTTGCTGTCCCTGTCGCTCAACTTTTGTAGCGTCCCTGTTGAAAAACCCGATACTTGCCAGTTTCTTCCCTTCTTGTCGACTTTATCCAAAAGATATCGTTGCACGGCGGTAATGCACTTGTGTTACGCATGGTCAGGCAAAAGTACTGGATTCGCAGATTGAGGACATTAATAAGAACTCGAGTTAATCGTTGCAAAATCTGTGTTATTCATAAACTTATTCATAAAAAAAAAACATATGAGAAGGCTACAAAGCTTGAGGGTGGGGATCGTTAAGTACCCTATCCCATCCCATCGTTAAATAAATATCCCCAAAATGTTGGCTTTATGGCGATGGAATAGAGAAAATGTCATTGTCATAACATATTGCTCAGATAGTTTATCAAATTCTTCATTGTTCGACAAAAAACAATGATTTTCACCTGGATATGCTATGAAGTAGTGTATAGAAATGGGTTTTGTATGAAAACGCTAATTAAAAGTGGGCGTGGACTAAAATGGTGTATGCAAGAAATGTTAACATTACTAAAACCAATTATATTGCATACATTTTTTTCGGAATGTTTTGAGTTTTATCGAAAAATGTTTTTTATTGAAAACGCCTCCAAAAAAGATTGTCTAGATATGCTGTTCAGACACTTTTCCAAATTTTTAACGGTTGGCCTAAAATTAGGTTTTTCTAATAAGGGGGCGTGACAGCGGGTAGATTTAAGAAAATTGAAAAAAAAAACAAAACAGACAGACATGGCAAGATCGACTCAGCTAGCTATTCTGAGTCTGAAATAATTTCACTACGTTACAAACTTAATGTCAAAACCCCTATTGGAAAGGGTATAATTTGTATCTGTATTTGTATCTATTTAAATATGAATTTGCTGTACAGTAAGTCTTTATGAGTGCACGGTTTACAAGAATTATTCGGAATACTTTTTAAATAAAAATAACAATATGAAATTCATAAAAACGAACAATATTATATATTCTTGGAGTTGCTTTTACAGTGATCGGTTGTGATTTGATTTTTTTTCTGAGTTTATATTTTGAAAAGTGCGCTTAAAGCCATCAAAACGAAGTAAAGTGTGAAAAAGTGGATAGTAAAAGACAGTGACTTATTGGTTATCCAATCTTATATTTATATTTTGTATGATTCACGGTGCAAAAAATCGTTTTTTTTTAAATTTCATTGCCATCATTCTTGGTTGCTATATTTGTTCTTTGTCTGAAAAAAATTCCTATCTCTTGTAATAAACTCTCTCTTTCCCCTAAAATTAAATATGCATGTGTGCAGTGAATGTTTCATCGACCTCCCCTCTGAAGGGGATTTTGTGACATGCCATAGGTGTGATCGCAAAATGCACTTTGGTTGCACCACCATCTCGGAGAAATCCTATAGGAAAATGACCATGGTCAAAAAGGAAGAATGGAGATGTGCAACCTGCAGAAGGGAACTACAAAATCCTGTGGTAGATGGTACACTAAAACCTGTACCCGTGGTAACCCCAACACAGCCACCACCAAAAAGAACAAGGAGTGCTAGTTCCCCTGATGTCAGTGAAAACCCAAACACATCAAACATCAACAGCAAAATGCTTATTGAGGAAATGAAAATAATGAGAAAAGACATGTCCGAAATAAAAACAAGCTGCGAATTTGTTGCAAGCAAATACGAACAGATTAACCAGCACATGGAAATGAACAACGACATTCTACAAAAACTTTCTAATGAAATAAAACAACTAAAAGAAAATAACCAGGTAAAAGACCAACAAATTCTTTTATTAGAAACAAAAGTGAACACACTAGAGCAACAAATACTAAAAAACAACATAGAAATCAAAAATGTCCCACCCACGGCCGACGAAAATTTGACAGAAGTTATCAAAGCAGTAGGCAAAACACTAAACTGTGAAATAAACACTTCTGATATAGCCGACTTTTATCGAACAAATAAGCGAAATCCGAACAAATCATCTATAATAGTATCATTTACAAACTACGCGTGCAAAACAAAGATGATACGAAATGCAAAAATAGTTCGCAAAATTGAACTCAAAACAATCAGAGAAAATACATACAACAATCAAAACAGAGAGCGAGAGAGTGATGCGATTGTATTTGTCAACAATCAACTGACTCCAACAAATAGGCATTTGCTCTGGCTGGCCAAAAACAAAGCCAGAGAATGCAACTGGAGATTTGTGTGGGAGGCTTCAGGCATAATACTTGCAAGAAAATCGGAAAACGGCGAATCTATACACATAGGCTCGCTTAACGATGTGAGTAGAATCTGCATCTAACTGATATTCACAAGATGAACGAATTGGAAAATCAAAACAAAATAAAAAATATAATGGAATTCCAATATAATGACGCTGACATCGATTTTAAGGTAATAAATGGATTTACTGGCATCGATGCAGATTTTATTAAAAAAATGAATTTTTGTTGTGTGTGTTTTAATATAAGATCGATAAGGAAAAATTGGAATGTTTTTGTTACAGAAATTGAGAATTTCTTAGATTATGTTGATGTTATTGCTTTAAATGAAATTAATGTGAGAGAAGAAGAAAATGAGCTCTACAGCCTAAATGGATTCGATACTGAATTCTTTAATAGAAAAGAGGGTAAAGGCGGAGGAATCGCAGTGTTCATAAGAAATCATATACGATACAAACGAATTTATGATAATACTGTATTCTATGAAAATGTCCAAATAGAAATAGATGACAATCATAGAAAAATATTTATTCACGCGATATATAGACCACCAAAGTTAAGTGTCGCGGGGTTTATAGAAGAATTGGACAATCACGTCCATAATGAGAGAGAATTGATTGTTATGGGTGATACGAACATAAACTTATACAAGTCAAATGATCCCCATGTCAATAAGTATTTAGAAATAATGGCATCAAAGGGCTTAACCAATGTAATCAACCAACCCACACGTGTAAATATAGCTGCAAATACTTCTACAATAATTGACCATATTTTTGTTAGCATTACACAACAAGATATAGTGTCGGCTGTTATTGAAACCGACATATCTGATCATTACGCCGCGATGTATGCTACAAGAAACTACCCTGAACGTCAAATAATAGAAGAAATGCCTGCGAAATTTAGCCAGCAGAAAGTTAATCAGTTAATTGAGCAAACTAACTGGGAAAGCCTATGTGAAGAGCATGACGTTGAAGGTCTATATAATAATTTTGTAAACAAAATGATGGATATATATACACGATCGACAAAGGTAACGCAAAATTCAAAAAAACGAAAACACAAAGCATGGATAACTGCTGAAGTAGTAAGAATGTGCAAAAGAAGAGACGAATTATACAGGAAATGGAAAAATAATCCACTTAACCAAAGCTACGAATATATTTACAAACAATTTCGAAACGAAGTAAGTAAACATATTTTAACTATGAAGGCAAACTTCTACAAACAAAGTTTTTTAAATGCCAAAAACGACCCAAGAAAAACATGGAATGTTTTAAATGAACTTCTGGGACGAAATAAAAGATCGATTGATAAAGTCATTATTGACAATTTTTCCGACAACATAACGAACACCGTAAACAAATTTGTGGAACAATTTCCAAACCAAATGTCTAAAATAGTACACAAGTGTAGTCAGAAATCATCTAACCATCGAAATATACATATCACACCATCAATCTATTTAGAGGAAGCTAGCGAAGCAGAAGTGTACAACATGTTGTGCAGTTTAAAATCCGATAAGGGAGCAGGAGCAGATTGCATTAGACCGATTGATTTGAAACTTAACGCTTTATACCTAACTCCTATAATTAAAACAATTATAAACCGAAGCATAAGCCAATGCTGTGTTCCTAGGTTACTTAAGACGTCAATAATCCGACCAGTATACAAAGGAGGAGTGAAAAGCCAAATGGAAAATTATAGGCCGATCGCAATTCTTTCTGTTATAGACAAATGTTTAGAAGAAATAATAGTAGGAAGAATAACGAAATTCATAGTAAAGCATAGAGTCCTACAACCAAATCAATATGGTTTCCAAAAAAATAAAAGCACTGGATTGCTATTGGGAAAACTTTCGAGTGTGGTGAACGCAAGTCTTAACAAAAACCACCATGTACTAGTAATGTTTCTAAACTTTAGCATGGCCTTCGACACATTGAGCCATGAGAAGATAATAGAAAGTCTTAATAAAATTGGTGTAAGAGGGACCATAGCGAAGTGGATAGAAAGCAACCTATCAGGAAGAACCATACGCGTAAAAGTTGGAAACGCTGTTAGCCAAGAGAAACAATGCTTGTATGGTGTACCACAAGGTTCAAAACTTGGACCGATACTTTTCATCTTGTTCACAAATGAGCTACTTCGTGTATTTAAACGAAGTACAGCTTTTGCATATGCAGATGACATTGCAATTGTTGTCAAGCACAAGTGCCTGGATACTGCTATAGGAATAATGCAAGACGAATTTAATAATGTCTCAAGATGGTGCCATGATCAAGGGCTGGTTATCAATGCTGTTAAAACAAAGATGATGCATATACGCATGCCACGTCAACCTGAAGCGTCTATACGTATATATCACCAAAACGAAGACTGTTCAACCACAAGCAAAAGTGATGCTATTGAAGTAGTGAAATCAATAAAATATCTAGGAATCATAATTGATGATCACTTCTTGTGGCATGAACACATAAATAAAATACGGATGCAATTAAAAAGTGCTGTTTTTGCGATGGTGTATCTAAAAAGATATACTAGCGTTGATGTCCAAAATCAAGTATACCTTTCTCTCGCTGAATCTCGCTTAAGATACGGAATATTAGCTTGGGGAAATGCATCGAAAACCCACCTAGATAAGATACTTAATATTCAGCATCGATTATTTAAAATAGTCAGTACTAACCATTTTAATGTAAAGGTATTAGATGTTAACGGCATATATAAGATGACAGCTTTATTACAATACTATGACGATCAACGATACCAACAAAATATACGCCATAATCTCAATACAAGAAGAAGAGCTCAGGGATTGCTGGAAACACCTGAAACCTATAACATCTATGGGAGAAGACATCCAAGCTACGCCCTACCAGCAATAATGAATGTACTACCAGCAAACTTAAAAAACATTTTAAACTTTAAAAAACGCAAAAAAGATGTAAAAAAGTATCTTTTAAACATACATCATGTATATTAACTCCATATGAACATTTGTGAATGACTAAATTTATTGAAAATTGTAAATAAATTATAAATACCTACTCTTTCAAATTTCCACAAGCGATAAACTGTGAAATATTATCAATATAGAATATGCAACCACCTGCAGATAAGCAATAAGCTTCGCGGGTAAATGAATTATTATAACGTTTTAAAGAAAGAATAAAGAAAGAAAAAAAAAAAAAAAAAAAATTATATTAAAAAAAGGACAAAAGGAAACTAAAGAAAATCAGTAAGTAAGAATAAAAAACATATGGCTTAATCGGCGCAGCTTGCGTTTCTGATTCGGTCCATATACTTTGAGGTATACCTAGCTAAATTATTTCACTTGTTACGCACTATGGTTCAAAACTAATATACCCCTATGGTTATTGCCAAAACGATTTGTGGAAGTATCATAAGAAATTTAGGATGTATATCATCGAGCCCCACCGCATTTGATTTTATCGAAAGTAGACTTGCAACCACTTCGGTGCTATCAACTGCTCTGAAGAAAATTTTGGAATTTAGGGTATCACTACCGATAAAGGCCTCAGTATTGTTTGGAAAGTTTAATGGGAGTGACGGCAGCGATACGAATTTCCTATAATGCTCATTGCTATCCATTCCGTCAATATGACTATTATTGTATTTGGCAACTCCAATTTGACGAAGAATATTCCAGAGAACTTGTCCGCTGAGCAATGAGTATAGTTGCACGGAAAACATTTGACGTTTCGCAGTGTGTATAGCCATTATGACTTCGTTGCGAAGTAAGCGGTACTCGCGGTGATGTTCTAGTAGGCGAAAACGTTTCCATCGGTTAAATGCTTGATCGTGTCTTAACATAAGCGAGCGAATCTGAGACGAAAACCATGGTTTTTCGACTGGTGTGTAACTTCTTACCATAAGCGGTACGTTCCACTCAAAAATTTCACAGACATTTTCATTAAGAAGTTGAATTTGGTCTGAAGGGTTTGGTAGTAAACTGATCGTCCTCCAGTTGATGCTTCTAGCATGTTCTTCTAATAGATTTTGATAAATGTGCAAAATAAATGATTTAAAAAAATGTAATACTCAATTCCATTATATTGTCAAAGATATTTTAGAATGGACGTCTGCTTCAGGAGCAAAATTATCATTACAAAAATGTAAAATACTTCATATTTGCAGAAAAATTAATTGCCCTGAACTTACTCTAACTATAAATATTAATATTATAACTCTTAAAAATGTAGAAACAATTATAAGGAATAAGCACTGCTTAAGTTTGAAAAAATTGCTAGCTGCGAGAGTCAGTATTATTTAATAATACCCTTTCATATATTAGAAAAAATGCTAGTACTAAGTAAAATTGACTATAGTAAATATATTTACGGCGTTTCTCCTAAGACCACTCTTCAAATCATCCTGCCAACTGTTACCGTCGTTTCTTCCCTTCTCTGCGTCGTTAAGTGGAAGGATGCCTGACCGAATTCGGAGAATGGTCGTGTAGTTCTGGTGGAAATAAAAAAAAAGATGGGCGCCACACGATTGACCTCCCGCTTAAATACCCACGGACGTATAATCGTGAATAAATCGTGGGATTTTTTTTCTTCGATTTCAGTAATTACGAAAATTTACAATAATTCTTTAATTATCTTTTAATTCAGATTTCTTACAAACTAACTTAATCCTAGTTACAAAAGTTGACTTAAATCTACTTAAAAATAAAGGAAAACCAATAACAACAACTAATATAAATCTTGAATACTTTTTATCCCTTTATCGAAGCTATCCGTTTTGCCCTAGCAATTCCCGTCACTCCAGTAATTCAGATTTGAATATTTCACGTACGTTTTTTGCTTCTTTTAAACAACCGAATCAACCGAACCGAATAATAGTTGGCATTCAACCCACCGACGTCTTTTTATTGTTTTAAAAAAAAAACCGAATCAACCCAACCAAACAGTAGTTGGCATTGAGCCCACCGACGCGACTTTATAAAATATACCACCCACGGCAAGAGCGCACTATTCTGACATATAAATACATGTACCACTTACGATATCATCGATTGTAATCATTCGTCAAGTGATGATCTCTTTCGAACCCGCCGCTTGCTCATCTATTATAAGGTATCTCGTCTTAGGTGTCGTATTTGCGGCACTTCACTGTCTTTGGTGTCGTTCCTGGTGTTGAATTCGCTGTTTCCCGGCTGTCCAGTATCTTGGATAAAAACCTTCAACCACATTTTTTTTATTGTCCAGTTAAAATCACAGAGACTGAACAATAAACGATTTTATTCCTGAATTCTAAAATCGCTTTAACATTAAGTGTTACCTGGCTTATAATATGCACTCAATTCTTCACGTGTAGTCTAAACTCCACTTCTACTCCCAATTCCACTTCAATGTTAGACTTTTTTTTTATTTTCAAATTTGCCATTAGCTCACTTTAAATTACTTTCCCAGACGAACTGCACTCTTCAAATTCACTTTTCTTAATCCAGCCATTGTCAGTACTACTTCTATATGAAACCTTGCATCGTATAATTTTGCGGGTTTGTTTTCTACTTAGTTACAGCTACGACCTGATCGCGCCATAGTCCTGCTAGATTTGCCGATATCAGATACAAAAAAAAAAGAAAGTATCTGACCCCGTGGCGATTCGAACCCACGGTCTTCGAACGCCGAGCCCACCATACATCCCCTGCGCTGCTATCTCCTATAATTTTCTAGTGTCAGATTACACATATTACACTTAGGTACATTAAATTATAATGCTTGCTTAGTACAAGAGTCTACGAAAACCTTTTGATCTCGTAATCTATAATACAACGTACCATCAGGCAATGAAGAGAAGCATCAACGCCTTCCTACAATACCTATAAAAAATATACTTCCAGAAGCAGGCCTTCCGTTACGAAGAAATAACATCAAATTTAATTGCCACCCCTTCGGGTTAGGGGTCAGAATATACCCGAGGTAAGGCATGCCTGTCGTAGAAGGCGACTAAAATCCACTCCCCGTATACCGAGTGTAAAGCGTATACAAACAACAAAAATGCAATGAGTACAACGAAAAGATTTACTACCCCAGGTGGCAATTCAGTTTCACTGGAAAATCCACCCTCTACGGAGGTCGGCTCTACGGATTCTGGGGAGAGCCAATTATTGCAAATGTGTAACCCTTTCGGGAAAAGTTCAAGGGTAACGAGGTCACCTACATCAGGATCTCAAAAAAATATATGTGTCTCAAGGAGCTCGACAACACCAGAAGTGTCAGCCCACGAAAAACGAGACTCAGTGAAAAATAAGAGCCTAAAGGAAGAAAACGACGTTCTTCGAACAAGGCTTTACAATGTCGAACTGCTCTGCGAAGAGCTTCGTAAAGAAATTCTCCATCTAAAGGAAGAAAATATGACTCTGAAGAGTTCATTTAAAATACCAAAAACAAGTTCAAACGGCCCCGTGAATTCGGAATACCACACGGATGAAGAAGAACTCAGTCGCGAAACTGACTGGATCTTAAAGAAAAGACCAGTTAAAAAGAGGAAAGCTGTATCCTCTCCTGAAATAATAAACCGCGACAAAGAGATTATTAACAAAGCGAAACAGCTAAAACAACGTCCCCCACCGCCAATTAATGTGATCGGTATTGACGACTTTAACAAGTTGCATACCTTGCTAAAATCGTTGCCATTATCGGGCTACCAAGTAACTTCGCTAAGAAAAAATACATGGAAAGTCTGCGTTAAAGACCCTGAAAGTTACCGTCTATTATCTCGCAAGCTTAATATCGATAAAATAGAATGGTATTCTTTTGAAAATAAATCTGAAAGGCCTTTACGCGTTGTAGCTAGAGGGTTACATGCGTCGTGCTTAAAGGATGACATTGTAAATGATCTGAAAAACAGGCAATATAAAGTCATAGATGCCGTTAACATTGTCAAACGAGACCAAAAGCAAAAAGATGGCGAAGGAAATGTAATAAAACGCGGCCTTCCTTTATTTATACTCACTTTCGATAAAACAGAAAGTTTGAACAAAATCTATGAAATAAAAACAATACTTAATATTGTTGTAAAAATAGAGCCTATGCGTAAGGATTCCAAACTAGTTCCCCAGTGCAAGCGCTGCCAAGGATACAATCATACGCAAAGCTATTGTCAAAAAGAACCGCGGTGTGTAAAATGTGCCGGCAATCACCTGACGGTAGATTGTATGTCAGATAAGAAAGCTCTTGCTATCTGCATTAACTGTAAAGGCAATCATCCGGCAAATTATCGCGGCTGCGAAGTAGCTAAAGAGTTGCAAAAAAGACGGACGAAATTTAATAGTATTAATTCACAGAAATTAAATTTAAACAAGCAACAGCCTAAAATTCCGATTAAAAATATGTCGAAGAAAAAGCAGGCCATAATCGAAGAACCTAAATGTCCACAAACTACGCGGCCATCAGATATCCGTTCGGATCTTGTACATCCAAAACCAAATGTACAAACGTATGCTCAAGCCACAGTATCCAATAACGCCCAAAAAAATATCTCACCTGACCCAGTTTCAAATGTATTTTCGATTATTCTTTCAAAACTTGAGGAACAAAGCAAAACGAATAAACTTATTTTTGACAGGCTCGTTAGGCTCGAAAATAGTATTCGCAATAGAAGTACCCCACCTTTAACATGAATAGATTGCTTAAAATTCTTACGTGGAATGCCAATGGCCTTTGGCAAAAACTTGGAGAACTTGAATTATTTATGCAGGAAAAAGATATAGACATCTGTTTAATATCCGAAACTCACGCAAAGAGTAATTCGAACTTAAAAATAAAAGGTTACCTCGACTATCATGCTCTACATCCATCGAATAAGGCTAGAGGTGGAGCCTCACTATATATAAAAGAGTGTATCGAACATTCGATTGATCTTAAACTAGAAATCGATACAATGCAAGTTAGCTCTATACAAGTCAAAAGCAGACAATCCTTTCTGAAGATATCGTCTATTTACTGCCCACCACGATGCAAGGTTGAGAAAATTGACTTTGAAAACTTGCTTAATTCCCTTGGACAACGTTTTGTCATCGGAGGGGACTTTAATGCAAAACATACATTCTGGGGATCTAGATGCATATCACAGAAGGGTAGGATGCTTTATGATATAGGTAGAAAGTACAATACCGAATTTCATTCTACGGGAAAACCAACTTACTGGCCAACTGATGCTAGAAAAATACCGGATTTGATCGATTTTTTTATTGTAAAAGGTCTGCCGTCCAATCGAATCAAAGTTGAAGAATGCTTTGATCTTTCCTCTGATCATTCTCCAGTCATTTTAACAATGAGCGAGTCACTGATTATAAATGAAAAACCACCCAGATTAACAAACGCGAAAACCAACTGGGAAGGTTTCAAAAACGATATTGAAAATAATATCCGACTGGGTGTATCGCTTAGAACCCCATTGGAACTCGAAGTCGCTGTTGACTCATTTATCAATACCATCCAAAAAGCAGCATGGAATAATACTCCTCAACAGAACAAAATAGTGAGCTATAGTAAAATTAAGTACCCCCGTGAAATACAAGATTTAGTAAGACAAAAAAGAAAAGCTCGTAAAAGATGGCACCAAACTCGTGCCCCGCAAGATAAAACACATCTCAATCGGTTGAGTAATTTGCTATCAAATTCGATTAAATACTTTAAAAACCATTCAGTAGAAACTTATCTGCAAAGCCTAACCGCTGGAAAGGAATCGAATTATTCGCTCTGGAAAGCAATCAGAGTCATAAAACGGCCAAAAATCGCTGTGCCGCCCATTAGGGTAACTCAAGACGTTTGGGCAAAGAGCGATAAGGAAAAAGCTGACGTTTTTGCCTCACATCTTGAGGAAACATTTAAGCCATTTGATGGTCCGGCGCAAAATGAAAACATTAATATATTCGAGAGTACAACCGATAATAACATAGTAAGATATGCAAGTATTGCCGAGCTTAAACGGGAAATACAGAAACTAAAGCCTAAAAAAGCTCCGGGTTATGACCTGATTACAGGAGAACTTCTTAAAATGTTGCCTCGGAAAGCATTAACTAAGCTTCTTTTTATTATAAATGCAGCAATCAGATTAGAATACATACCAAGACAGTGGAAAGTCGCGGAAGTGATTATGGTTCTAAAACCAGGAAAATCACCGAATGAAATAAAATCTTACAGGCCTATTTCACTTCTTCCAATAATTTCAAAAGTTTTTGAACGGATATTACTCGGTCGCTTACACCCCATAATTGAACAGAAACGTCTTTTACCTGACCATCAATTTGGGTTTAGAAGTAAACATTCAACGGTGGACCAAGTACATCGAATTACAGATGTAATTGAGAAAGCTTTCGAAGAAAAGAAAATTTGTTCAGCCGTATTTCTTGACGTGTCGCAAGCTTTTGACAAGGTGTGGCACAAAGGCCTTACTTATAAACTAAGTCAAGTTTTGCCAGAACAATTATATAAAATCCTCGTGTCGTATCTTGAGCATAGACTCTTCCGTGTGAAACTTGGAAGCGAATATTCCGAGTTCAAAGAAATAATGGCAGGTGTACCGCAAGGAAGCGTCCTTGGACCAATCCTGTACCTCATATTCACTCGTGATATCCCACAAACAAACGATACAATAGTTGCAACGTTTGCTGACGATACTGCTATACTAGCAGTTGCCACAACAATAGAGGAAACAAATATTAAATTACAAAACGCTCTTAACGAGGTTAATGAATGGACTAAATCCTGGCGGATTGCACTTAATGAGAGCAAATCGATCCATGTAGATTTTTCGTATAAACGGACAAACAATTTGCCTGTATTTCTAAATACGGTTCGAGTCCCGTTTGCAAATGAAGCGAAATATCTCGGTATGACACTCGATGCAAAATTAAAATGGAAGTCGCATGTAAAAAAGAAATGCGAAGAACTTAAGAATAAATACAGAGAACTGTACTGGTTGCTCGGAAAATATTCGAAGCTTAACCTTGATAACAAGCTGCTATTATACAAGCAAGTGCTAAAACCGGTTTGGACATATGGTATACAACTATGGGGTTGTACCAGTGAAACGAATCTAAACATTTTACAAACTTTTGAAAACAAAATGTTAAGATCATTCGTCAATGCGCCGTGGTACGTAAGGAACGAAGATCTACGCAGAGATCTGGGTATTCCCGCGGTTAAAGATGAAACAAAAAATTTTGCACGAAAACATAAAAAACGTTTATTAGGACACGTTAACACAACAGTCCTCCAAATTCTTGACGAAACAAATATATTGCGGCGTCTTCAAAGAACTAAACCCTTAGATTTGGCCCGATAATAACAAACCGCGCTATAATTGCGGAAAAGCAGGAACTCTCAAAGGAAAGTTACCTGCCAAACATATTATATAATCGTGATAAAAAAATTGCTGGATAAGTCGAATACTTAGTTGCAATAGAAATACCAAATGGGTGGTGGTTTTAGTGAGTAAAAATCTCACACTACTTTGGGCACGTGCTCATCGTGTCTATGAAGATTTCCACCAGCCCACGGAAAAAAAAAAAAAAAAAAAAAAAAAAAATTTAATTGCGAAGTTGGTTTTTTTTTTCAAAAAATTCCGTTATTTATAAGGACATTCACCAATCCATTGGACACAAATGTAAAAAACGCACCCCGTCCACAATAAGCAAAATCCTTGAGAAAGCGCAAAAATGGAACTTTCTATAAAAAAGTCACAAAACTATGTTTTATCTTACCCGCCATGGCATATGCAACCTGAGTCAATTTTGTTGTCTTTGGCTCGCTATATAAAAACAAATACCAACAACGCGCAATATTGCTCTTTACTTTCTGACATCTCATCAAAACTTAAAAATAAAGGTTGGAAGTTCATGTTTAGTGAAGGATCCAAGTCACATAACAATACATCGTTTGCCGTTACACTAGAAGATGGTTATATTCTAAGCATTAGTACTCTCCCATTCACATCAATTTTCTCGGCAGAAGCTTTTGCAATCCTCCATTCGACTAAGGCAACTTTGGACTACAGTGGCATATTTGTTTTATGCTCCGATAGCTTACTTACTTACTTACTTACTTAAGTGGCGCTTACTTAAGTGGCGAACCAACATGCCTCTCCAATTAGCCCGGTCCTTAACTAACTGCCTCCAGTTGCGCACTCCAAGTTAGTTGAGGTTTGTTCCCACTTGTGCGCGCCACTTAAGGCGAGGTCTTCCTCTACTGAGTCCGACGTCTGGATGTGAATCGAAGACTCTGCGACTCTGGCGTCCATTCGGTCAACATGTCCAATCCAACTTAAACGTCCAATGCGGAGTTTTTTGACCAGGGGCATGTCGCTGTAAAGCTCGTATAATTCTTGGTTGAATCTTCGTCTCCATAACCCGTCAACGCAAACGGGACCGAAGATTTTTCTTTCTCAAATCGACCAAGGATTTCTTCACCCGCTTTTGAGACGGTCCATGCTTCAGCGCCGTAGAGCAGGACTGGGATGATAAGGCTCTTATATAGGATCTCCTTAGTAGTTCGAGTGAGGGCTTTACTACTGAATTGCCTTCTTAGCCCGAAGAAACTGCGGTTGGTAAGAGTAATTCTTCGTTTAATTTCTGGCGAGATGTTGTTGTCAGAGTTAATAGTGGAGCTGAGACGTTCTGTCCAATTCGTCGATGTTGTGTGTCCTTTCGTGTTGACAGCATACACTTCGTATTGCCCTCATTTACTACTTAGCCCATTTATGCCGTTTCCTTCTCTATACTAACAAACGTGGCTATGACATCACGTTGGGTCCTACCAATGATGTTAATATCGTCGGCGTATGCTAGTAGTTGTACAATTTTTTGGAAAATTGTGCCTCTGGTGTTGGCTCGTGGGTTTTGTACAATCCTCTCAAGAATCAGATTGAAGAAGTCACATGACAGCGCATCGCATTGCCTAAATTCTTTTTTGGTATCGAATGTGTCGGTAAGGTCGTTTCCGACCCTGATGGAGCAGCGAGAATTCTCCATCGTCATCCAACACAAACGGACGAGTTTGGGTGGTATACCAAAACAAGACATGGCTCTGTATAGTTCGTCTCTATAAATGCTGTCGTATGCGGCTTTGAAATCGATGAATAGGTGGTGGGTATCGGTGGGTATTGGGGTTTTTCCAGGATCTGCAGAAGTGTTAAGCTTTGATCGGTTCTGGACTTTCCTGGCCCAAAACCACACTGATAAGGACCAACCAGGTTGTTGGTAAACGGTTTCAGGCGTTCACATTTTACGGCAGATAGGATTTTATAGGCGATGTTGAGGAGACGTATGCCTCTGTAGTTGGCGCAGTTTAGAAGGTCTCCTTTTTTGTGGATCGGGCAAACGATGCTGAGATTCCATTCTTCAGGCATACTTTATTCGGACCAGATTCGGCTTATGAGTTGGTGGACGTTACTTACCAAGTCATCTCCGCCGGCTATATAAAGGTCGGCGGGAAGGCCGTCATTTACGGCAGCCTTATTAAGCTTCAGTTTAGATATTGCTATCCTCACTTCACTCAGGTCGGGTGGTTGGCAGTTTTCGTTGTCGTTGCCAATATTGAATGGTTCTTTCTCCTCGTCATCGCCGTTTAACAGTCTGCTGAAGTGGTTCTTCCATATCCTCAGCCTCGACTGTGTTTTTTTTTCTTTTATTTCATTTTATTTTAAATAATCTTAAATCTAACTTACATGCTAGACAAAAATTCACGAAAAAACTTGCCTACTTATCAACTACTTAACTAACTTACTTGCCCTATGTGGGCGCCCTAAATTAAACGCTAACAACTTAAATCAATTGCCTTTTGGCCCATTATCTGATATTTCATTTAAAATAAGGTACATGTCTTCATTTTTTTTACCAAGAAAAGTTTGTTTTTAAAAAAACTTGGTATCTTTTTTTTATTTTATTGAAACTAAATAAAGGTCTTCCTGTTGCAACCTACTCAATCGGTCCCAATCCTGCTGAACCGCAGGCCCTCTCCTCCGCCCTGAGCAACGATGTCTCGGTCGTATAGGAGCCGCCTGTCCACAGTTCGTCGGAAGACTTGGTAGATTAGTGGAACCGCCGATGTATCCTGTATCAGCCCTCGACTATCCAAATATTTGAAATCTTCGGATGGAATAAAGCCGCTTAAACGCGCACTTTCAAAATATTCATCAAAAAAAATGAGTATCACCAGAAAATTATCTATTCTGTTTATGTTGGCCCGGTTGTATAGGACCTGGTTGGAATAGTATTTTGTATAGTCAGATACTGTTGTTCTGTGAAGTCCAAGGCAGCCCCTCAAACACTGCCTCTCAAACACCCATATCTTTTCCATTTGAGATGGGGCATAGTTGAACCACACCGGGCACCCATAGGCAATCATTGGCCTACTGAGGGGAATGTATAAAATCACCTTCACCCTGCTGCCAAGACGACTGCTATAAAACAATCGTCTTGTCAGGGTAATTGCTCCCCTAGCTCTCGCCAGAGCTGCATCTACATGTCTTCCGAAATATAGATACTGATCTAACCAGATGCCAAGGTACTTTACTACACTTTTACTCACCAGTGGGTGTCCGTTTGGTCCAACTATCACCAGCTTTCGCCAGTTCTTTTTCGTATTCCTAGAGGCCTTATACAACGGTGTCCTATACAGGATAGTTTCTGATTTCTGAAAGTTGATTTTCAACTTCCAGTCATCACAATATCTCTGGATTTTGTCGAAGTCCCGCTGCAAAGGAGTTCGAATGACTTCGACAGTAATAGCTGCTCTGTACACTGTTGTAAATGCTGAAGAGAATCGGCGAGTTTACCGCTCCCTGTTGCAGACCATTCATAATGAAAAATTCTGTGGAAGAAGTTACATTGCCACTTTTGACAACAACCGTTCTACCAGTCAGCATGTCATGAAGCATATATAGAAGTGGTTTACTTATGCCAAGTCTCGTCAGCTTTAGATAGAGGCCCTCTAACAAACGGTGTCAAAAGCCTTTTCTAAATCAAACAGACATGCACCCGTGCACTTTTTTTGGCTTTGTTCCATTGTATATCAGGGAAGAGTTTGGAGGCAGCATGAATACAGTCATGTCTTGCCTTGAAACCAAACTGGTTCTCTGGTATAATATTATTGTCCTCAGACCACTTGAACAGAGCTCGATTGAGAACCTTTTCGAAAACCTTGCTGATACTCGGAAGGAGACTTGTCGACCGGAAATTCGCCGGATTGGCGTTGTCCTTTCCCTTTTTCGGGAGTGGATGAACCACCGCCGTCTTCCAACGCACTGGATTAAATGCATTATTCAGCGCGTTGCTGTACAGCGTGGCGTAAATGTCCACATTTTCAGGGGGAAAGTGTCGCAGTACAATGTTGGATATACCATTGACTCCCGCTGACATATTATTCTTTATTGAATCGAAGATGATCTGGAGTTCCACCTTCGAGATTAACAGGGGACTAGACCCACTTCGCTCGGCGACTATGGCGTTTGCCAAGTTTTCGTCATCAAATCGGGTGAAACCACGGTTCTCAGATCGCCATTACGTTATGTCGTTTCGGAGATAGAAATTATGGAGCAGGGCATTGTTTTCCAGGACCCGGTTCGGGCGAATGCTATCATTCAAGCATCGACTGTGTGTCAACTACGATATTTGTTAAATATGCGAACATCTTTCCTGGAGTGGCACCTCTGTATATCCTCGATCGCACGCTTTTCTTGCTCTTTTTTCTTCTTTCTGAAAAGCCGGTGTTCTTCCCTTCTTCTCTGGCTATAGAGCTCAAGCGCTGCTCTCGTCTTCACCTGCAGATTAGCCTTGAAGGCCTCGTTCTTGGCTGCGAGCATCAGTCGGCATTCATAATCTAACCACATCACATCATTTCGTTCCGTAGCGAAGTCAAGTAGCCTAAGTCCGTTACCAGACGTGTTTTCGTGTAGGCTATGTTTTCCGACAATACTGCACAATTTTAACATCGTACTTCGGTAGCCGCTCATAGGTTTTGTCAAGGAGCTCATAGAATCAGTCCTTTGCTATATAATATTTTTCCTTCGTTGGGGCGTGAGCGCATATAAGGCTATTGTTGGCGAACTTGGCCTTGATGGCGATCGCTACAATGCGTTCGCTAATGTCTTGGAGACATAACACTTCTTGCCTAAGTCTGGCACTGATAACTAACCCGCATCCGAATAGACGCTGTTTCTGCTGACTATAACACGGTCCGTAGTAGATGTCACAGCTTTTCATCCTCTTTTTGCACGGCCCATCCCATCGTATTTCCTGGAGGGCAGTAATGCCTGATTTGTAGCAGCTTAGGACTTCTGCTAGTTGTTCGCTTGCACCTCTCCTGTTTAATGTTCTCACATTAAAGTTGCAGATACAAAAGTCGTTGTCCTTTTTTCGTTTAGCCGGTTCGTCAACAATAAAATCAGTCCTTTCCGAGGCTATTGGTTGCTTCGTAACAATGGTTTTTTAAATGGGTATGTAGTTAACCCAAAGCATAACCCCAAACCTGGAGGACCAGTTCCAATTTATTACATACCCCCAGGACACGGGGCCATCAGTATCCACTACGGGATTGAATGCTGCCGTTGGCCTTTCGGTTCACCCGCCACAATCTCTGTCCATGGGAACTGACTAACCCTTCAAATTCCTAGACAACCTGTTGTCCGAATATGTCGAAGCAGCTTGTCTAGGTTCGCATTGGACAGCAGGCCGGGTATTAATTCCGTGCAATTCTGACATGGCTGTTTGTAGTGTTGCTGTTTTTCGTCGTGTTATCAACACTCGCGCTTATCGTTTAGAAAGTCAAATCCGGTTGGATGAGACAAGTACCCGATGGTTACCACTTGGAGGTAAAAAATAAGTAATTAATGCATAGTCAGAGTTACAACCACTGAGCATTGTTAAAGCCAATCAGAGTCTACCCTCGTTCTGCAACACCCAACCATCATGCTCTGATAGCATGTCGGTTTTAAAAGCAAACAATAACCCTGAACTAGTTTCTGTAATAAGAAACAAGATTGCCCTGAAGGCAAATAAAATCAAACATGACATATTGCAGGAGATGCAGCCGCATACCAGTTCGATCTCGGTGTACAAGGAATTACTGCCTGAGAACGGTGGCGACACGAATTTGGAGGTGTGGATGGCGCAACTACATAGCGTCAAAACAATGTACGTACTTGATAAAATTATGATTATAACATTGATGATGTGCAAGCTTTGTGGAAAAGCTTTAGCCTGGTTGCATGCGAAGCCAAGTTTTCTTACGGAGAGTGTTGCCGACTTAACAGAACAACTCAAAGACCTTTTCGGCAATAAAGAAAGCAAGTTGGCGATGCGTCGTAAGTTTGAGTCGCGAATGTGGAAAGAGTACGAATCGTTTTTGGACTATTTCAACGACAAAGTAATTTTGTCCAGTGGCGTCCAAATAGATGAGCAGGAGTTGGTCGAGTACTTGGTGGAGGGGATTACTGAAGAGCATCTGAGACTCCAAGCTCATATGCAGTGCTTTACAACAAATACACAGTTGCTGTCGGCGTTTGCGAAGTTGAAGCAGAGACAAGTTGAGCGGCCGCCGAAGACGTTGACAGTTAGGAGCTACAACTGTAATTCGTTAGCCCATGTTTCTGCTGATTGCAGAAAGCAAATCAGCAGAATTTTTTAAAATTGCGTGTAAAGAGTGATGCTGGCATTCGTTTTTTTAGAATGTCTAATTGATTCAGGAAGCCCAATCAGCATCTGTCAATCATCAGTCCCTAAGCAGGTTGTTTTGTATAAGCCCGCTAGTATGTTATATTTTGGTTTAAATAAAAGTCAAAAACAGATTATTGGAAATTTTGTTTGTTTCACGTTAATAAAGAAGGAAAAAGTTGAAATAGAGTTGAATAATGTTTTAGATGGGTTGATGGGTTATAGTGTAATTTTGGAAAATGATTTTTTTTTAAAGGAAAGCTAATTTAGGATACTCTCAGTTTAAATGGGTGGGTAGTTAACCCATAATGGAATCCATATTTCAATACAAAACAATTTATGATTTATTTATTTTTTTTTAAATAATAGCCAATAGTCTCAGCAGCTAGGTTCTATAATATTTATATTACCCTGAAATTTAAAATTACATGTTATTAAATAATAATAATAACAATAAATAGAAAATGGGATAGCATAAAAAAAAAATAAAACGAGTTATGATGTTGTGGTGATAGTGATACCCGGACGATGATCAAGTCGTAGCAGCAGCTGCATTCAGGTTTTGGACGGTCTAAATTTTTATTCCCCTTTCGGTTGCGTTTCGCTTATAAAGAGAGCCAAAAATCGTAAACACAGAGAACACTTTTTTTTAACTGAACCGCTTGTTGAACAAGAGAACGATTTTTGAAAGTTAAGCTCTCATTACGATATACCGCATTTGTTGATGTAGGATTAGGCAGTGTGTCACTTAATAACAATGATTTCTTTCTTGTGTTGCGACAAAGAGAAGTGGCCTTCAGTATCGGATTTATTTCATGGTGCGAGTTGAATTTTATTATGATAGTTGCATTATAAGGTCGCGGGTGTTTGGGACGAACAATTTCTTTTACAGCAGGAACGTTACAGTTGATAGCCCATCCCAACTTAAGTGAACATTTCTTGCGCAGGTCTCTTCAAATCAGGGATTTTATTCTCTTAGCGACAACAAAACTGCTTTTCCAACCAGAACTACATAACCATAACATCTCTCTCGATCGACGATCGAGGCAATAGGCAATTGTCCACACAGAACCGTCATTGGCGCATGCAACATATACACATTATTTTATCCCCACCAAAGAAAACGTCTCAAATATGTGTTTAGTAATGAAAGCCAGAGTTTTGAGTAACTATAAAGAAGGGTTGAATTGGAATTTCCGTTATACTTTGTGCATGGACACGCAGGTCTTCACACGAACGCAGGTAGACAGGTAGATTTTTAGGTAAGTTCAGAAAAGATGGGTCTCTTTTCAACTCACTTAAACGAGACGGGACGATTTTAAGATACGACCGATACGACCGATACAACTTTCATGGAATGGCCCAATTGTTAACCCACATTAAGTAACCCATTTTTTCAAGTGCATAATAGGTATATTTTATATCTACAAGCTCAATAAGGAGCATTTTTAAATAGTATGAAAGAAGCGGCACAGTCAGCAGTCAAAAAAAAAGTACCTCACAATCATTACGTCATAAATAAAATGTAATAAAAAGAATAATTAACAATTTTCATAGAGAAGCAAAAATGATTATTACCCTAAATGCGATCATCTTTACACAGGGTTTTGTAAGATAATGGATACAAATTTAAGAAAACAGAGAACAGAGAACAGAACGAAGAATTTTATGCGAACGAACGGATATAACGGGTGATTTTTTAAGAGGTTTAGAACTTTTTAAAAAAAAAAACACAAAAAATTCGAAAAAATGAATGAAATATTTATTTGAATCGATAGTTTGAACCTTGCAATTTAATGTTTAAAGATAATTTCATGCAAATGTTGACCGCGGCTGCGTCTCAGGTAGCCCATCCGCTGAGTCCAATTTTGGCATACTCTTTCACACATATCGGCCGGTATCTCACGAATGAATGCATGGATGTTGGCTTCCAGTGCGTCAATCGAAGCGGGCTTGTCCCTATAGACATTAGCGTTGACATACCCCCACAAAAAATAATCTAATGGTGTCAAATCGCACGATCTAGGCGGCCAATTGACCGGCCCGAAACGTGAAATTAACTGTTCACCAAACTCGCCTCGCAATTGCGCCATTGTTTCGCGTGCTGTGTGGCATGTGGCACCGTCTTGTTGAAACCACATATCATGCAAGTCAAGAACTTGAATTTCGGGCAAAAAAAAAGTTTGTTATCATCGCTCGGTAGCGTTCACCATTGACAGTAACGCTGCGATTCGCACCATCTTTGAAAAAATATGGCCCAATAATGCCGCCGGCCCATAAACCGCACCAAACAGTGGCTTTTTCGGGATGCATTGGTAGCGGTTGCAATGCCTCTGGCTGACCTTCACTCCAAATGCGGCAATTTTGCTTATTTACGTACCCATTCAACCAAAAATAAGCCTCATCGCTGAACACAATTTTTCGATAAAAAAGCGGATCCTCGGCCAGCTTTCCAAGAGCCCATTCACCAAAAATTCGGCGTTCTGGTAGGTCGGCTGGCTTTAGTTCTTGCACCAGCTGTATCTGAAAAGGCTTTACGCCCAAATCCTTCCGCAAAATTTTCCACGTAGTGCTGTAACAAAGGCCTAACTGCTGGGAACGGCGCCGAATCGACATTTCGCGGTCTTCTGTCACACTAGCTGATACGGCCGCAATATTTTCTTCACTACGCACAGTACGTAAACGTGTTGGTGGTTTAATGTCCAACAAAGTAAATTTGGTGCGAAATTTGGTCACAATCTTCCGAATAGACTGCTCAGAAGGTCGAGAATGCCGATCATAAAATGGAAGCAGCGCGCGATGAACATTTCGTACCGAGCACGAATTTTGATAGTAAAATTCAATAATTTGCAAGCGTTGTTCATTTGTAAGACGATCCATGGTTAAATTGCAAACCAAACTGAAGCTGTTTGACAGTGACACAAGGTACTAAACACACGTCAGCTGTCAAAACCAGTGTTGCCAAAACCAAACCAGCTAAAAAATCACCCGTTGAAACTTAAACGCCACGAATATATTGCCCAAGTACGAGAATTCCGCGAGAAAGGCTACGCAATTGTTTATATAAGTGAAAGTTATATTCATAGCTCACACACTCGACCCATTACTTGGACAGATGGCAGCTTGGAGGGCTTAAAGTCAAACATTTCCAAAGGATCATGTTTGATTGTAGCTCATGCTGGTGGAAAAGGAGGAATTGTTAGAAATGGCCTACTGCTTTTTAAATCAGGAAGCAAGACTGGTGACTACCATAATGAGGTGAACTCCGAAAACTTTTCAAAATGGTTAAATGGGCAGGTTTTTTGTAAGTAAGAATAACCGTCAGTTATTGTTATGGACAATGCAACATATCACAATAGAATTGATGGCACTGTCCCCAACTCGTCAACATTAAAAGTTGATATGATTAGAAGGCCATCCGAAAACAAAATACCTCATCAACCAGATAGCTACAAAGTACAGCTATGTGGATTAAGAAAACAAAACAAGTCCTTCCGAAAGCTTCAAATTGATGACATCATTAAAAGTGCAGGACATGAAGTCTTCCGATCACTCCCTTATCATCCGGACCTAAATCCTAAAGAAAATATATGGGGAATAGTAAAAAGCAGAGTAGCAGCAAGAAATACAACTTTTAAACTGGACGATGTCAAAATAATTGCGGAAGAAGAATTCATCAAAATAACTCCGAAAATTAGAACTCTGTTTTTGAAGATAAAGATAACAAATAACTATTTATAAAAAACACTATTTATTTTTTCAAACAATATATTTTATTGATACGTATTCATTTTCTTTCCTTTAAATTATTTTATGTCAATTGTGCTCTTTGTCATGATTTCTTTATTTTCTTGATTGTAATGTTTCGATGACAGTTAAACCACGTATCAATAATAAAACAATTACGTTTTCCAATATCGCTGCAAAAAAGATAAGGTAGAGATAAGCATTAACAATTTCATGCGGTCAAAAGTACTTTAAAAGAGAAAATATCCCTTAAATAAATTGCTACTGCGCATGTTGGGATATTTCTTTTGCTTTGGGACGGGCTATACATAGATGGTTGAAATATTCATTGAGGTTTTCGTTTGGTAGTACTGGAGGTCAATTCCCGTCCTGTGATACTGTGAAATGATAAATAATTTATAATTTCAGTTTTCACAGCAGCCTTTCATTTTAGCACTTCCCGAACACACCTAATGCGATTCTCGAACGCATCATGATAAAAAAATTTACTAAATGATAAATTCTGTCACCTATCTGAAATTACTCATTTGTGTGCTTGTTGTTTACATTCAGTTGAGTTTTATAATTAATATGTCGGATATACTTATAAGAGTAATTTTTAACAATAGGCGTCGTATTGAATAAAGGTGATTTATCAATTTGTTGTTTTGTTTCCAACAAAAATGTAGCAGGTTATAATGTATATGTATGTAAAACCTCGCGTATTTGTTTATGGTTGTATTCATCACTCTCTCTAATAATATGTAATAGACGCATTCCTAGTATAGTCCGTACCAAAACAGTTGGCCATTCTACTGCGCAGATCTCTTAAAATGTGTTTTACAATCTCTTAAAATTGCAAAAACAAGCATAAAGAGACGAAAATGGGCGGAGCCATAATAAAAAACGACGTATACCCTGCCTTGTGTTCAAGATCGCTGTCGCGATCTCACTGAGGGTGGTTTCTTCATTTTCCTTCTTTTATGCTGAAATTAGGAGCGGAGGAAAAATATAGACCATTATATGTCAACTTTACTTGGAGGAAAATATATTGTTTCGTTTTTTGTCTTGTCGGTTCTTTGTAGGAGTATGATGTGATCACGGTCGGATAGATTAAGCAAAAAATTGCACATGAATTGATTGTGTGACTGTGTCTGTATGAAGGTGTACGGTTTTAGATTTAAACCCTATTTGCTCATTATGCTTTCGTTGATCATTATTAATTGTGTCGTGCATATTGATCATGTAGGTACTGATATTGGCACCAACCATAAAAAGGGTTGGGACTCTTTCAAATACAATCGGACTTCTAGGTAGAAATGTATAAAAGTCGACCTCATAATAAAAAATTAAGTTTATTTAGATATTCAACAGCATTTTAGTTCTAAGCACTGTAAAGTTGGGTTACGCATTGCAAATTACAGGCAAAAACGCTTAGTGATTAAATCTCTTTCGCGTCATTTTTGTTCTCTTAAATCCTCTCTCTGCGCAATCGACCGTTGGCCAACTGTTTTGGTACGGACTATATGTATTCATCACTCTTATATTCATTCATACATATGTATTCATCACTGTAATTCATCTTTTTTTTTTTAATTCATTTTTATTTTATTTTTCTTAAAACTAACATACATGCTAGACAAATATTCATGAAAAAACTAGATTACTTATCAACTATTTAACTAACTTACTTGCCCTATGCGGGCGCCCTACATTATACGAGAACTTAATTCTAATGCCTTTCGGCCTATTATCTAATATATAAATATAGAAGTAACACAATTTTTACCAAGAAAACTTTGAAAAACTTGGTTCCTCGTCTTTTTTTTTATTTTATTTAAACTTACATGCTAATTAAAACAACCTATCGATAAACAACTTAAAATTAATTAAAACTACCTAAAAATAACTTAAAAACTAGAACAGCCAGAACCTACTCCGACGGTCCCAATCGGGCAAACTCCTGCTGAACCGCAGGCGCTCTCCTCCCCCCTGAGCGACGACTTCTCGGTCGTATAGGAGCCGCCTATCCACAGTTCGTCGGAAGACGTGGTAGATTAGCGGAACCGCCGATCTATCCTGTATCAGCCCTCGACTATCCAAATATAGGAAAGCTTCGGGCGGAATAAAGCCGCTTAAACGCGCACTCTTAAAATATTCATCATTGGGGTAGAAGGCCCCAAAGATGTGACTATTGTTCGAAGCCATCGCTCTTGCAGCGTGAAACCGAATGAGTTTCACCAGAAAATTGTCTATTCTGCTTATGTTGGCCCCGCTGTATAGGAGTTGATTGGAACAGTATTGTGTGTAGTCAGATACTGGTGTTCTGTGAAGTCCAAGGCAGCTCCTCAGACACTGCCTCTCAAACACCCGTATCTTTTCCATTTGAGATGGGGCAACGTTGAACCACACCGGGCACCCATAGGCAATCATCGGCCTAATGAGGGCCATGTAGCAAATCACCTTCACCCTGCTGTCAAGACGACTGCTATAAAACAATCGTCTTGTCAGGGCAAATGCTCCCCTAGCTCTAGCCAGAGCAGCATCTACATGTCTTCCGAAATATAGAAACTGATCTAACCAGATGCCAAGGTACTTTACTACACTTTTACTCGCCAGTGGCTGTCCGTTTGGTGCAACGATCACCAGCTTTCGCCAGTTCTTTCTCGTATCCCTAGAGGCCATAGACAACGGTGTCCTAAACAGGAGAGCTTCTGATTTCTGAAAGTTGATTTTCAACTTCCTGTCATCACAATATCTCTAGATCTTGTCGAAGTCCCGCTGCAAAAGAGTTCGAATGACTTCGACAGTAGAGGCTGTTCTGTACGCGATAAGATCGTCCGCATACGCAATTGCCTGAGTAAGACTACCTATCATATCACTGTCGTAAATGCTGAAGAGAATCGGCGAGTTTACCGCTCCCTGTTGCAGACCATTCTTAATGAAAAATTCTGTGGTAGAAGTTACATTGCCACTTTTGACACCACACGTTTTACCAGTCAGCATGTCATGAAGCATATATAGCAGTGGTTTACTTATGCCAAGTCTGGTCAGCTTTAGATAGAGGCCCTCTAACCATACGGTGTCAAAAGCCTTCTCTAAATCAACCAGACATGCATCCGTGCACTGTTTTTTTGCTTTGTTCCATTGTATATCAGAGACGAGTTTGGAGGCGGCATGAATACAGTCATGTCCAGCCTTGAAACCCAACTGGTTCTCTGGTATAATATTATTGTCCTCATACCACTTGAACAGTGCTCGATTGAGAATCTCTTCGAAAACCTTGCTGATACTCGGAAGGAGACTTATCGACCGGAAATTCGCCGGATTGGAGTTGTCCCTTCCCTTTTTCGGGAGTGGATGAACCACCGCCGTCTTCCAACGCACTGGATAATATGCATTATTCAGCGCGTTGTTGAACAGCGTGGCGTAAATGTCCACAGCTTCAGGGGGTAAGTGTCGCAGTACAGTGTTGGATATACCATCGACTCCCGCTGACTTATTTTTCTTTATGGAATCGAAGATGATCTGGAGTTCCACCTTCGAGATTAACAGGGGACTAGACCCACTTCGCTCGGCGACTATGGCGTTTGCCAAGTTTTCGTCATCAAACCGGGTGAAACCACGGTTCTCAGATCGCCATTGCGTTATGTCGTTTCAGAGATAGAAATGATGGAGCAGGGCATTGTTTTCCAGGACGCGGTTCGGGCGAGTGCTATCATTCACCTTATACATTTCCTGAAAGACCGCCCCCACTTCCTCCACTTTCTCCTGAGGATCTTCAATAACATAGAAATCGTCGTCGAAGACGGCTTCCCTTGGATCAATTCCTGCTGTCAAAAGTATGTTTGTATTGTCAGTTGTTCGTTGGAGCTTAATACGCGGAAGGTCGTTACGACCTTTCCACCTAAAGATCTTATTAATTTGTGGAAACATACTCGGGTCGCTGGAATTTACGGCCCGAATTCTGTTATTCCAAAACAAATTAATGGATAACCGATAGTTCTCCTTGATCAATTGGTTGATGTTTTTGATCGACGCCTTCAGTGTACTAATCTCCGGGTCGCGTGGGTTTGTCAGTCGTCTGTACAAGAGTTTAAGTCTTGTCAGAAGTCCACTTTTTTGTCTGTGTAGTGCGCCAATGGTCGCGTTTCTGTACGTAGACGTCATGTCATGTTCTTTGTATTTCGGTATCATCCTGTTCATTGTTCGTTGAATCGTTTCGTCCATTTGTTGTAAGAATTCGTCGATTTCGTTGTTTGTTAGGTTTCTGTTGTTTGGTGGTAAAATGGCCCTCGAACGTAGCTCTCTTGATAAGGCGTTGGTGAAGCGAGGCCAGCGCATCTTACCGTAGTTGTAAGAATGCACAGGCACATACACCTCCAGCGCCACAAGCTCGTTCGGAAGCTGTATTACGGCGGCGAGTCCGCAGTGATCACTGTCGTACTCAATCGTCCGTAAACAGTTTCGCGGGTATTGACCTAATCTGTTAGTAACTGTCAGTCTTGTGTCTCGCAGTAAAAGATCCAGGAAAGCACCGCTTCTCGGAAACGATGGCCTATCTGTGGCGAGAATGTCGATCCTATATTCAACGTGATAGTGGACCATCCAATTGTAAAGATCGTTACTCCGAGGATTTTGTAATTGATTTCCCCAATCTTCGTGTTTGGCATTTTAAACTCCGGCCAAAAGATAAAAGTTCTGCACTGAGTTCAGTCTTAGAGATTCGAAAAGTTTTCCGAGCTCTATTGTAAAAAGTGTAGGCTGAGGTGCTTCCGGTGCGTATGCCGCTATCACATACAGTCGCTTTCCTTGTTGGAGAGGAATGCATATGACGCAGGCTTCCAGCAGCCGGAATCGGCGCACTTCAGCACTATATATAACCTTATAACTAATGCCTTTTCGTATAAAGATAGCGATTCCGCCTCCTTGAGTGGAGTTGGGTCGGTCCCTTCTTACGATATTGTAATTACTATTAGTCAATTTATGCTTCTGGTTTATCTTAGTTTCGCCAGCCATAAGCACATCGGACATTGGTCTGTAAGGAACTGGAAAAGATTAGCTCTACGTTCGATCCTAATCAGTGAATTTACATTCACGGCCAGGATCTGTAAGGGTCTCTCTGACAGCGCGCCCATTACGATCTAAGTTGCGTTAAGCTCGGCAACAAGGAGTAGATATAGTATACCCTTGACGCCTGCTCCCGTAGCTGGTTTTGAAGACCGGCTAGCTGACCTTGAATGGCCCTCAACGCAGTCAACAAATCCGCATCCACTGCTGGAGCCTGAGGCACGGGGGCCTGTCTGGCTTCCTTAGGTGGATGCTGTACCGTTTTTCCCTTTTCTGACGCCATTTGGGCGTAGGACATTGAGGGAGGACTAACGGCTGGCTGATTTGCCACTACCGTTTGCTTCACTTTTTAATTTATTTTAAGTTGCTGAAACTTTGGATAGCCCCGATAGTTTGCGGGGTGCCCGCCGCCACCGCATAGTGCACATTTAAGCAGGGTCATGTCATCGACCCGCTCCTTTCCTAACCTGCACTCTCCTATGTTGTGGTTCTCTCCACACTTAACACAGCGTGACTGCATTTCGCAGTTGGCTGAGGCGTGGCAACGCATGAATTAAAGCATGCTGTCAACTCTTTTTAATTTTTCTCAACGTACAACCTGGAAGTTGAGGACTGAGATACTCCTCAACTTTTCCATTTTGCTTTGGGGCGATAGCTGTACTAGGAAGATCGGCAGTTTCCGATTCTCCCGTCTGGCCTTCACTGTGGTGAATGGCTTTACACCTACGACTTCGAGCCCTTTAGGCCCTTTAAGACAAGAAGAAGAAGAAGAACTCCGTTGTGGTGTCTGCAAGCAATTGCTTAACTATTTTATAATGCTCCACTATTATAATGCTCCACTGTGGATAGCATGCCTATCTTGACTTAATCGTTTAATTGTAAAATTGGAGCCTATGGCCGAATTACATATTTCAATAGTCTCCTGGAGGTACATTTTGTAGGTATTGATGGGTTAAACTTTTTCTTTTTTCGGCGGCTGTGGCTGCTGCTGCTGCTACCGCTGTTCCTGTTGTTGTTGCCGCTGACGGTGGGGGTAAAAGCACAGCTTGTCGCGCGTTTAAATGAAGTGCCAAAAGAACGATTAGACGAACTACCGGTTGCTGCGCAGTGCGAAGCGGAGAGTGACGAGGAAGACGAAGAGTTTGAAGAAGCCAACAAGATGTCAGGAGTGGAGAAACAAACGGTGGTCGAAATGAGTGTTTCCAATGATACGAATGATAGCCAAACGATCGAACAGAGAGAACGTGATTTTTTTTTTAAAGAGAGGTCGATTTGCTGCGACGTGAGAATTATATGCACGCCAGGGAAAACGAGTTGCTGTAGGGGGTTGCTCAAACGAATGGAAAGAGCAAAAACAACGAGTGACATGGTGCAGGAGATGCAGCCGCATACCAGTTCAATCTTGGTGTACAAGGAAGTACTGCCTGAGAACGGTGGCGACACGAATTTGGAGGTGTGGATGGCGCAACTACATAACGTCAAAACAATGTACGTACTTGATAAAATCATGATTAGAACATTGATGATGTGCAAGCTTAGTGGAAAAGCTTTAGCCTGGTTGCATTCGAAGCCAACTTTTCTTACGGAGAGTGTTACCGACTTAACAGAACAACTCAAAGACCTTTTCGGCAATAAAGAAAGCAAGTTGGCGATGCGTCGTAAGTTTGAGTCGCGAATGTGGAAAGAGCACGAATCGTTTTTGGACTATTTCAACGACAAAGTAATTTTGTCCAGTGGCGTCCAAATAGATGAGCAGGAGTTGGTCGAGTCCTTGGTGGAGGGGATTACTGAAGAACATCTGAGGTTCCAAGCTCACATGCAGTGCTTTACAACAAAGACACAGTTGCTGTCGGCGTTTGCGAAGTTGAAGCAGAGACAAGTTGAGCGGCCGCCGAAGACGTTGACAGTGAGGAGCTACAACTGTAATTCGTGAGGCCATGTTTCTGCTGATTGCAGAAAACCAAAAAGGGAATACGGTGCCTGCTTTGCATCAAACAATCATCAGTCCCTAAGCAGGTTGTTTTGTATAAGCCCGCTAGTGTGTTATATCTTGGTTTAAATAAAAGTCAAAAACAGATGATTGGAAAAATTTCTTGTTTCACGTTAATAAAGAAGGAAAAAGTTGAAATAGAGTTGAATAATGTTTTAGATGGGTTGATGGGTTATAGTGTAATTTTGGAAAATGATTTTTTTTTAAAGGAAAGCTAATTTAGGATAATCTCAAGTTAAAATGGTTGGGTTTTTTAAGTGGGTGGGTAGTTAACCCAAAGCACAACCCCCAACCTGGAGGGCCAGTTCCAATTTATTACACACCCCTAGGACAAGGGGCCGTCAGTATCCACTACGGGCTTGAGCGCTGCCGTTGGCCTTTCGGTTCATCCGCCATCTCTGTCCATGGGAACTGACTAATCCTTCAAATTCCCAGACAACCTGTTGTCCGAATATGTCGAAGCAGCTTGTCTAGGTTCGCCTGGGACAGTAGTTCCGTGCCATTCTGACCGGCTGTTTATAGCGTTTCTGTTTTTCGTCGTGTTACCAACACTTGCGCTTAACGTTTAGCAAGTCAAATCCTGTTGGATAAGACCAAAACCCGATGGTTACCACTTGGAGGTAAAAACTAAGTAATTAATGCATAGTCAGAGTTACAACCACTGGGCATACCAAGTTAAAGCCAATCAGAGTCTACCCTCGTTCTGCAACACCCAACCATCATGCTCCGATAGCATGTCGGTTTTAAAAGCAAAAAGCAACCCAAACAATAACCCTTAACTAGTTTCTGTAATAAGAAACAAGATTGCAATGAAGGCAAATAAAATCAAACTTATGTGGACCCCCGGACCCGTAAACATTCGTGGTAATGAGGAAGCTGATAAAGCCGCGAATTCTGCAAAAGACGCACCAGTTTACCAATTCAATGTGTTTACCAAACAAGACCGTCAAACATGTGTTTGTAAAAACCTAAGAACCAAGCAAGAAACTGAATGGAGCCTCTTCACCACCATTATAAAAAAGTAAACGAACAAAAATTTCACCCAATATACCCCTCCAACCAATCTAAAAATAAAATCTCAAACTTCGTTCGCCTAAGACTCGGTCACACATCAACAACTCACCGAAATCCACTTCTTGCAACACAACACTAATTATCCCACATCTCCCAGAAAATTGTCAAATTTCAAAACCAATAATAGAATCCATATTTCAATACAAATCAATTTATGAAAGACTAAAAAATACAAACTATACAAATATTGAAAACTTTATAATTTTTTCAAATAATAGCCAATAGTCTCCGCAGCTAGGTTCTATAATCTTTATATTACCCTGAAATTTAATAATATATAAGAATGTATTTCTTTGTAATTTTATTAAAATATCTCCTGTGTATAACACACTACAAGAAAAAACAGAATGGCGCGATACTAAAAAACTAGACGCGTTCATTCGATTAAAACAAAAGTATATGAAGTTGCTTGTGGTTTACCCAGGCAACCAACTGTCCGAGGTGAAAGCACAATCATTCAGGGACGCCACACAATATTATCCTTTAGGGTCGATACACAAAATTTAATTTTAGCTTCTTACAACTCGGCCTTCCTGACAACCAATCGACTCGATTGGAAGACCTAACCTAAAGGGTCAGTGTCGCTTTGATGGTTCGTGACTATAGGGTCCGACGTTGCTGCTGGGGCCAACCACATGCGTAGACGATTTGATTCAACCACCCCGTCGTACGGTATTTGACTAACTTGAAATTTTTCAATATCGCCCAAAACATATCTATCTTTGGGCAACTTTTTTTTATTATTTAGGGGCCCCTAAACTTGGGTATAAACTTCTTATTTACTCCCACTGTGGTATCTACGTTCTTCATGACAACAAAATCACCCACCTCAAAGGTTCTCGCTGGTGCACTGTGCTTCCAGAAATACTCAAGATTGTATGCTTGCGATCTCTCTATAGAATCTAAAGCATCTGAGCGTTCCTGAACTAAGTCGAGACTAGAACCCTCAGTTTTTTCCTCCAGGTACTCAGTTAATTCGTCGACCACCCTGCCTCTCTGCTCTATACCAAACAATAATCTACAAGGGGATTTCCGTGTTGAAGAATGAACGGAATTATTGATGGCAAATTCTACATTGACCAATTTACACACCCAGTCGGAGTGGTAGATTGGTTCGGTAAGTTTTGCCAGCATTGATTTCAGTACCCTGTTCACCCTTTCCACTTGACCATTAGCCTGTGCAGAAGCTACTGCTACCTTAATATGCTCAATATTATTCTTTTCTATAAACTCAATAAATTCGTTAGACGTGAAACACGTCCCTCTGTCACTCAATATCCTTCTTGGTCGACTAAAATTGTCAAAATATTTCTGCAATGAAGCACAGACCTCTTTAGTACTGGTAGTCTTTACTGCATATAATTTCACATGTTTTGTAAAAGCATCTACCACCACTAAGACGTGTTTACGCACAGATTGCACTGAAGGTAACGGGCCAAAGTGATCAATATGGATCGTATCAAAAGGTATGGTTTTTTTTGGAATATTATATAGGTTGTGCTCATTGGATCTAGGTGCCGGTGAATAGATTATACATTTGACGCAGTTTTTAATGTATCCATTTACCTTTTTCCTTAACTTTGGAAACCAGTAGTTTTTCTTAAGTTGATCTGTCGTTTTGTCCACACCTAAGTGGCCAATTTTTTCATGGATGGTTCTTATTATGTTATTTTCCATTTCGGAAGGTACGTACAGCTGAAGATGATTAGACTGTTTACCTTTCTTGAAGACTAACCCGTCCCTTAGTTCAAAATGTTGGACTTGCCCATTCTCTAGCTTAAATCTTAGTGATTTAATTTTGACATCTCGACTCTGCGTGATTTGGATGTTTAAATCCAAGTCATGAACGTCATCACTACCCACCAAATGACACCTACTTAATGCATCTACGTGCCCCATTGAAATACCGCTACGGTGTTTCACTTTATAATTGTAATTTTCAAAACCTCGCAATGCGCTGGTTCACTTGTTTCTTTTTCATAGCTTGAGAAAAGCATTACAATCAGTGATCATCGTAAACATAATTCCTTTTAACTGTGTCTTGAATCGTTCAAGTGCATAGACTATGGCTAAAGTTTCTAATTCAAAACTATGAAGTTTCGACTCGCTCTCAGAGGCAGTTTTTGAAAAGTATGCAACAGGATGAAACTTTCCATCGTCCTGTCTCTGCATTAATGCGGCACCAAACCCTACTTTGCTTGCATCCGTGTGTAACTCAGTCTCTCTCTTGGGGCTATAAATAGCTAGTATAGGAGAGGAAATCAACATGTTCTTAAGTCGACAAAATGCATAAGTGCAATTTCCATCGAAATCAAACGGAATATCTTTTTTTAACAATTTCGTCAGTGGTTTTGCAATCGATGAAAAACCGGGCACGAACTTTCGGAAATACGAGAAAAGACCGAGACACTGCTGCAGTTCCTTGTAATTCTGTGGTGGCGGAAAGTTTGTTATTGCTTCTACATGTAAATCACTCGGACGAATTCTTTCGGCCGATACCACATATCCCAAAAAATTAATATGACTGTATCCAAATTTACATTTACTCATTTTTAGTTCTAAACCTCTTTTATACAATCTACTAAGTACCTCAATTAGCGTCAATATATGGGAGTCAAAATCCACAGTGGCAATGACAATGTCATCCATGAATATTACTATCTTCCCTGATTTCACCAAATCTCTAAGGACCTCGTTGATAAATCTTTGAAAGAATGCTGGGGCATTTTTCAGTCCAAACGGCATCTTAACATATTCGTACTGATCTGAAGGGGTTACAAATGAAGTGTATTTAATGGAGTCCTTGTGCATTTGAACTTGATGGAATCCATTTTTCAAGTCAAGTGCAGAAAAATACTTCTTTCCCTCTAAATACTCAATACACTCCTCTATCAAGGGCATCGGGAAATTATCTCGAATAGTTTTTTCATTCAAGAATCTATAGTCTATACAAAGTCTACCCTCACCACTTTTCTTCCTTACCAAGACAATCGCCGAGGCGTATGGCGAATTGCTATGTCTAACTATACCTTTCTTCAGTAATTCATCTACAATTGCCTGTACCTCAATCTTTTCAGAATATGAGAGCCTGCGGGGTGCACTATGGAAGGGTGTGTCATCAGTTAAATTAATCTTCATTCGACTGTCGTAAGGTTCTATTTTAACTTCAGGTCCTGGCTTACAATATGTGTCATAAATTGCGGACCGCAAAACTTCCTTTTGACTATCATCTAACTGCACGCTTATATCTATAACCAAATCATCATCGGAACTGTCAATGGAAGAAATTTCTTTTATTTGCTCCTCCTGTTCATAACTACTATGGTAAGCCGTTTTGTTCTGATTTACTAGTTCAACTGCAAAAATTTGCACCCTATATTCTACATCTGAAGGCATCAGCGAGCACCTTGGAGCTGGAAAACTGTCTAATACTTCATCCTTAGTTTGACTCGTACTTAATTTTGATTGAATCAACTCATCACACACTGCTGAACGCAACTCATCAGGACACCCATTTTTTATTTTATCAATTCTTCTCAAATTAAATTGATCAAATGCACTGGTACTCAAAAGTTCTGAATTCAAAATTTTATTGGTATCTTTCAACTGTATAAGTTTATCTTTAGAATATTTTATGGTTTTAAGTTTACATAGAAAAATATGAAATTTTTTTAACAGATCCCGGCCTATGAGTAAGGGCACTGATAAGGCTGAATCTGGTAAAACGGAAAATAAATGTATAGCTGTCTCATCTTCAAAGTAGACTTCACATAGTACTTCATCAAAAATGCTCAGCTTCGCATTACCGATACCCCGATACTTAGTTGGTTTCAAAGTGGAATTAATTTGAATAGGGACAGCAGACGCCTTAATGAAACTCTTCGGGCTACCCGAGTCAAAAAGAGCCAACATTTTATTAACATCAGTGCGTTTGTTCAATTTATCCAAAAAAGCGACACTTACCATCTGCATAACGCTAACAGCCTTCACTAACCTAGCCTCCTCCCTGGACAATTGTGCTTCGACCTCAGTTACATCTCTTGTAGAATCTTCAATGGCCGCAATAGCATTCCTCTTCTTGGGGCAAACCTGGTGAAAATGACCTATTTCACCACACTTGAAACAGGAACCTGGTTCGATGACGTACCTCTGGATACTTTCATTGGGCCTCAGCTTCCGATCTCTTAACTGCTCATAAATCTCGAGCAACGTATGAGTTCTTCCGAACTCCTCCATCACGTGTCGCTTAAGGTAATTATAGTCACCTGCCTTGATGGTCTGCACAAACAATTTTGCTGTTCCATCTAGCAGACGACGCGCACATACAAACTTCGTGCGTTCGCTGCACTTCAGTAATTCAAAGGCGTCTTCTAAATCGGCAAACCATTTGTTTGCCTCGTAAGTGTCGTCACCGGAGAATCGATTCACCATCGAGTCAATGACCGAGGAATCAACTGGTGAATTTAGTTGCATCTGACTCTGGAGTAAATCAACTTCCCTTCGCAGAAGCAATAATTCCTTTTGCTTGTTCAAAAGGTAAATTTCTTCATCGGCGGAAGTAGCAGTAATTATATTTGTTGCTGCAGCAGAAGGAACAGTTGGGACAACCACACTTGGTTTGGTAAAAGTCATCTGGTTGACCACAGCATCTTCGGATCGATCCGTAGCATAGCACTGAGCAGCGGTTGAGGCAGTGATTAGTTTTTCAGAAGCAGCAGTGACAGCAGGGACAGCATCGGAAGTCTCTACTTCCGAGGTATTGGCATAAGTGGTAACAGCAGATAATATTTTGTCGGGGACATCAGTGGTATTTTTACCAATAGATACACATTTGACCGAGGTTACAGCAGGTTCAGATGGAGAGCCTTTTTTATCACGGGGAATGGAAACTTGAATCTCTGGTTGTATTTCATCGGGGTCAGAAGTCGAAGAAGCTTCCAGCGAGTGGTCCTTCAGTTCGTCATACAACCTGCGTAACTGCGCAATACTAGCTGTATCGGAGATCTGAATTCCTGCATCCGTCAGGGCACGTGCCATTTCGCCACGAGTAATAGATCTCAAAGGCATTTTTTATTATTATTATGATCAATTTGAAACTTTTATTTATATGAAATATCCCACTTCTGAGTTATTAGAATGTATTTCTTTGTAATTTTATTAAAATATCTCCTGTGTATAACACACTACAGGAAAAAACAGAATGGCGCGATTCTAAAAAACTAGACGCGTTCATTCGATTAAAACAAAAGTATATGAAGTTGCTTGTGGTTTACCCAGGCAACCAACTGTCCGAGGTGGAAGCACAATCATTCAGGGCCGCCACACAATATTATCCTTTAGGGTCGATACACAAAATTTAATTTTAGCTTCTTACAAATATGTTAATAAATAATAATAATAACAATAAATTGAAAATGGGTTATGATGTTGTGGTGATCGTGATACCCGGGCGATGATCAAGTCGTAGCAGCAGCTGCACTCAGATTTTAGACGGTTTTAATTTTTATTCCCCTTTCGGTTGCGTTTCGCTTAACGTAAAGAGAGCCAGAAATCGTAAACACAGAGAACAATTTTTATTTTTTCTTAAACTGAACCGCAAACCGCTTGTTGAACGAGAGAACGATTTTTGGAAGTTAAGCTCTCATTAAGATATACCGCATTTGTTGATGTAGAATTAGGCAGTGTGTCTCTTAATAACAAAGAATTCTTTCTTGTGTTGCGACAAAGAGAAGTGGCCTTCAGTATCGGATTTATTTCATGTGGCGAGTTGAATTTTATTATGATAGTTGTATTATCAGGTCGCGGGTGTTTGGGACGAAAAATTTCTTTTACAGCAGGAACGTTACAGTTGATAGCCCATCCCAACTTAAGTGAACATTTCTTGCGCAGGTCTCTTCAAATCAGGGATTTTATTCTCTTAGCGACAACAAAAGTGCTTTTCCAACCAGAACTACAGCTATAAAATGTGTGCACATTTCAACAAACATACCATAACATCTTTCTCGATCGACGATCGAGGCAATAGACATGAATGATTGTCCACACAGAACCGTCGTTGGCGCATGCAACAGATACACATTTATCCCCCACAAAGAAAAGGGAAATTTGCTGGGTGTTGCACGTCTCAAATATGTGATTTAGTAATGAAAGCCAGAGTTTTGAGTAACTATAAAGAAGGGTTGAATTGGAATTTCCGTTATACTTTGTGCATGGACACAAAGTTGAGAAAAGATGGGTCTCTTTTCAACTCACTTAAAATCGACCAGGACACACAGGTCTTCACATGAACGCAGGTAGACAGACAGATTTTTGGGTAAGTTGAGAAAAGATGGGTCTCTTTTGGTCGATTTTAAGATACGACTATCGGTCGTATCGGTCGTATGACCGATACGACTTTCATGGAAAGGTCCAATTGTAAACCCACATTAAATAACCCATTTTTTCAAGTGCATAATAGGATAATAGGTATATTTTATATCTACAAGCTCAATAAGGAGGATTTTTAAAGAGTATGAAAGAAGCGCACAGCAGTCCAAAAAAAAAGTACCTCACAATCATTACGTCATAAATAAATGTTATAAAAAGAATAATTAAAAATTTTCATAGAGAAGAAGAAATGATTATAGCTTAGCTTCGGATTTGAAGATCAAAATGAGCCGATCATCTTTACACAGGGTTTTGCAAGATAATGGACACAAATTTAAGAAAACAGGGAACAACCCAAGAATTTTATGCGAACGAACGGATATAAAACTTTAACGCTATGGATATATTGCCCAAGTACGAGAATTTCGCGAGAAAGGCTACGCACTTATTTATATAAGTGAAAGTTATATTCATAGCTCACATACTCGACCCATTACTTGGACAGATGGTAGCTTGGAGGGCTTAAAGTCAAACATTTCCAAAGGATCACGTTTGATTATAGCTCATGCTGGTGGAAAAGGAGGATTTGTTTGAAATGGACTACTCCTTTTTAAATCTGGAAGCAACATTAAAGGCTGATATGATTAGAAGGCTATCCGAAAACAAAATACGTCACTAACTAGCTAGCTACAAAGTACAGCTATGTGGATTAAGAAAACAAAACAAGTCCTTCCGAAAGCTTCAGATTGATGACATCATTAGGAGTGCAGGACATGAAGTCTTACGATCACCCCCTTATCATACGGACCTAAATCCTAAAGAAAATATATGGGGAATAGTAAAAAGCAGAGTAGCAGCAAGAAATACAACTTTTAAACTGGACGATGTCAAAAAAAATTGCGGAATAAGAATTCAACAAAATAACACCGGAAAATTGGAACTCTGTTTGTGAAAAAGTAATATGCACAGAAGATGAAATTGTATGGGATAGAATCAGTGAAAGAATTATTAAACAACCATCAGATGATTCATCTGATAGAGATGATTTTGAAAACGACACATCGGATTCCGATGTGTTTATATAACAAATAACTTTTTATAAAAAAAACTAATTATTTTTTCAAACAATATATTTTATTGATACGTATTCATTTTCTTTCCTTTAAATTATTTTATGTCAATTGTGCTATTTTTCGTTATTTCTTTATTTTCTTGATTGTAATGTTTTACTTCGTGCATGAAACTTTTTTCACGAGTTATTACAATAATTAATTGGTGAAACTCGATGACACGTATCAATAATAAAACAATTACGTTTTCCAATATCGTTGCAAAAAGTATGCAATGCTCGCCATCATACTTTAGTACATCCTTCTCAGGCACCAGAAAATGCGCCTTCATCTTCGAATGCTATACTTCCAAACACAAACATGTCGCCTCATCCTTGTACTCCAATAATTTCAAATCACTCGCTTGAATTTGCTCGTCACACTCAAACCTTGCTACCAACTGCAACGGTTCGGGTTCAAGATAGACAAGGATCATTTCAAAATCTGCGGTTATTATATGACACAGGTTCCCAGGTGTCATTCATATCAGAACGTGCTGCACAACGCTTGGGGCTGAAACGCAAGGGGCTATTACAGGTATAGCTTCGACTTCGGCTGGTGTAACTAATGGATTGGTTTCACTAAAACTTTACTCTCGAATCAATACCGAGTTCATTAACATTGATTGTTACGTCATTTCGAAACTAACCTCTTTGTTGCCCTCTTCGTCAATCGCCTGTCTCAATACCAACAAGGTATTATCAATTCAACTTCCTGATCCTTACTTTAACGAGCCAAGCCCAATAGATATTTTAGTTGGGTCGGATAAAGTGTTCAGCGCAATAACTGGTCCCATGAACCCAGCAGAAAATGGAATTCCTGAAACAATTCCAACCATTTTCGGGCTAGTTATTGCAGGTCGTTTTACACAAGCTTTTCAAAGTTCCAATCAAGAAATTCAATCTTATTGCACTGAGTTAGACTTTGATCTCGAACGATTTTGGCGTTTGGAAGAAGTTTCAACTCAACCTCTCTTGTCTGTTGAAGAGCAACAAGCTGAAGACCATTTCGTCAACACACATACTCGTCATACTGACAATCGCTTCATGGTAGAATTGCCATTTAAACATAACCAAACATTAAACTTCGGTAATTCTTTTCAAATCGCACTCAATCGAATACAATCAACCGAAAGACGATTCGCATCAAAATCGGAGTTTAAAAAGCAATACACTGAGTTTATGCAAGAATATATCTCGCTAGGCCATATGACAGAGATACCCTCACATGAAGTTGCGAACATCGAATGCTACTATCTTCCACATCATGCCGTGTTCAAAAGTGACAGTAGCACAACGAAAATACGAGTGGTCTTCGACGTTTCTGCCAAAAACAACACTTCAAACAACACTTCAAAATCACTAAATGATTGTCTTCTTGTGGGTCCTACAATTCAACGTGATATTTTCGCAATATGTCTACGATTTCGTCGCCACGTATACACAATTTCGGGAGACATCGAAAAGATGTACAGGCAGATTTGGGTTTCTACCAAACATACGGACTTTCAGAGGATAGTTTGGAGAGAATGTCCTGAAAAGCCTGTCAAACACTATCGACTCCGGACGGTTACCTATGGTACAGCTTCAGTACCTTTTTTAGCAGTTCGAGCTTTGAAACAAATAGCCCTTGATTCAAAAGATACTCATCCCGTTACGTCTTCCGTTATATTAAATTACTTTTACGTCGATGACGTAATTACGGGGGCAGATAAAATTGACGATGTGACACACCTCCGAATTGAATTGGTAGGCTTACTGAGATCTGCTGGTTTCCATTTGAGAAAATGGACCACTAAATGTTGGCCTTTGCTAATGTCAATCACAGAAGATCAACGTGAGATCTCACCAATTGATTTTGAAGAATCCAACGCAGTAAAGGTTCTTGGTCTTCTATGGTGCCCATCTAAGGACTGCTTCTCTTACAAAGTTCAACTGAAGATACCTGGAGCTATTACCAAACGGCAAATACTATCAGAAGCATCGCGGATTTTTGATCCGATTGGATTTCTAGCACCAGTGATAGAATCAGTCAAAATCATGCTACAAGAACTCTGGAAAGAGAAATTAACGTGGGACGAAGAAGTTCCACAGGAAATTGCGGATCGTTGGAGACAAATTCATCAAGAACTTCATTGCCTTGAAGCGTTGCGCATTCCCAGATTGATGTGGTCTAACAAGAAGAATTGGGAACTGCATGCATTTTGTGATGCCTCATTGGACGCATATGCAGCAGTAGTTTACTGCCGGAGCATAAATATTGACAACACCGTATCGGTAAAGTTAGTAGCAGCCAAAAGTAAGGTGGCTCCTATAAAAATTTTGTCACTGCCACGCTTAGAACTGTGTGGAGCACTTCTTTTAACCCGCCTCATTAACAAAATTAAGACTTCTTTGCAGAAAACTGAAGTTAAACTATTCCTGGACGGATTCCTCTATCGTGCTTCACTGGTTGACAGCACCACCGGAAAAGTGGTCAGTTTTTGTTGGCAACAGGACATCAGAAATACTTTCCTCAATACCTCGGAAGTTGTGGAGCCATGTCCGCTCAGCTAGCAATCTTGCCGACGTCGCTTCCCGTGGAATTGCACCATCGCATCTACCATCATATGAAATCTGGTGGAAGGGACCTCAATGGCTCTGGGAAAAAAGGGATCAATGGCCTATTTCAAACGTGGATGTGGGGAGCATCTTTGGTGATCAATTGGAGGAGAGAAGGTCAGCTAAAATTAAGGTAATAATAAACCTCTGAGCATTTTGGAAACACTTTTAAACAATGTGTCTACATGGTCTAAATGTATTCGGATAGTTGCCTACATCTATCGTGTTATGCCAAATCGTCGCCGGTTGGCTACCAAAGAACTTTCACACTCAAAGACTTGTCTAATTAAAGCCGCGCAATGTTCGTTATTTTCATTCGAAATCGATCTCCTTCAAAAGAAAAAACCATTGCCAAAACGAAACAAACTTGTAAGTCTAAATCCAGTTCTTGACTCATATGGGGTGCTTCGCGTCGGTGGACGGTTATACGAATCAGAATTATCGTATAAAAAAAAACATCTCATATTTTGTGCAAATCACACCCTATATCTAAACTAATCGCGGAATACACACACAAACATTATCTTCATGCCGGTGTGACGTTAACCTTTTCATTAGTGAAACAAAACTTTTTTATCATCGGATCTCGAAATATGATTCGAAAGGTAGTTCACGAATGTGTTGTATGTTTCCGTCAACGTATGAGTACATATACACAATTGATGGGAAACTTACCCGCCGAGAGAATTCGTTTTTCGAGACCATTCAGCAAGGTTGGTTGTGACTATGCAGGTCCCATAACATTACGGTTATATCGCGGCAGGAACCATAAGTTTGTCAAGGCTTACATAGCACTCTTTGTCTGCTTCGTCACAAAAGGAATTCACCTCGAGTTGGTCGGTGATTTATCGTCGGATGCATTTTTGTTGGCTCTTGACCGTTATTCAGCACGTCGTGGTAAGCCACTCGAAATCTGGAGTGACAACGGCACTAACTTCCACGGCGCTAAACGGATTTTGGGAGAAATCGGAGTACATCGTTTCGGAACATCTATCAAAGGACGACATCGCTTGGAAGTTTATACCTCCATCAGCACCACATTTTGAAGGCTTATGGGAGGCAGGTGTGAAATCCGTTAAGATGCACTTGAAACATGTTATCGGAGTCCACAAATTGACTTACGAGGAGATGTATACTCTACTCACACGAATTGAAGGGCTTCTAAATTCACGCCCAATGTGGCAAACTTCAGATGGAGAGCCATCCGCTTTAACCCCCTCGCATTTTATGATTGGGGAAGCGTATACTTCAGTTCCTCAACCAGATATATCTAATTCAAATTTGTCTATAAAATCTAATTGGTTTGCATTACAGATACTTTTACAAGGCTTTTGGAAACGGTGGCACCAGGAGTACCTTACATCCCTTCAGCAAAGACCTAAATGGCAAACGGCTCAACCCAATCTCAAGGTGAATGATGTCGTACTTCTTAAAGAATCCAACCTACCACCATCCAAGTGGATTCTCGGCCGAATCGATGAGATACATCCTGGAAAGGCAACAGGGTTCGAGTTATAATCATCCGCACTCAACATGGCAGTTACGTGCGACCTATTACCAAGGTTGTCCCACTTCCTTTTGCTGAAAGTCAGGAGCCTTTTAGGGGGGGCTGAATGTTGTGAAATGTGTTACACAACAACAACCTCAACAAAATCACCCTATATTTTTATGACCTATTTATGAATTCATCATACTTTTATTTTCCCGTTTCTTCCCGTTTTCCCGATCGCACAGCTTAGCAAGTGCATTTTTGAATGCCTATCGCTCTCTTTGCTGTTGACCGCGATCGAGATAACACCTTCCAGCCTAAATTGACTTGCCGTTAGTATTTTCTTTTATCTTGGAAGTAAATTCAAATTCAAATTCAAAATTAATAAAGTTAACAATTGTAACGTGGTTAAATCCAGTATTTTTCTTTTCGGGTTTTTCAACAATTTCTTGCACCGTTTCGCAACATGCATGTTAACCCTCGCGTATTTGTTTATGGTTGTATTCATCACTCTCTTAAATAATATGTAATATACGCATTCCTAGTATCTATTCATCACTCTTATATTCATTCATACGTATGTATTCATCACTGTAATTCATCTACATAGCATGTAATGTAGACATTCGTAGTGTGTATCCATCACCCTTGTTATCATATAGATGTATTCATCACTCTTCTCTCTTTGTGTAATGTACCGATTTCTTAAAGACAGTTTTGTTGCTGATTATCATAGAGTTGGGACGTTTCATTCATTTATATATCGCTATAAACATTTCAGAGGTGGGATTCACCCGAAAAAAATGTTTAAAGAAAATTTTAATTTATTTCATACGTCCAAAAAATTAAAGTGATCGGTGGAAAAAAACGTGCTAATTGAAATAAAGAAAAAATACGAGTGTAAAGCGATACGAAAATTGTACGAAAAAAAAACTGAACAAAGAATAGCGCGAGCAAAGTATAGCCCGTACCAAAACAGTTGGCCAACAGTCGATTGCGCAGAGAGAGGATTTAAGAGAACAAAAATGACGCGAAAGAGATTTAATCACTAAGCGTTTTTGCCTGTAATTTACAATGCGTAACCCAACTTTACAGTGCTTAGAACTAAAATGCTGTTGAATATCTAAATAAACTTAATTTTTTATTATGAGGTCGACTTTTATACATTTCTACCTAGAAGTCCGATTGTATTTGAAAGGGTTCCCAACCCTTTTTATGGTTGAACATTTCGTGGTTTAGCGCTAGGTACCTGTATGGGTGGTGTGCTTGGTTAGCATTAATTTTATGATGTTTGCTTTTACCTGTTTGACTTAAGTTTAAAAGTTTTACGACATGATTAGTGTTTGCATTTGGTTACCTGTAGGGGCAAGGAATAAATTTGTTGCCTGGTTTTTTATAGTTTTTTTTAGATTTTTTTTAGAGTTTTTTATTTTAAGATAACGCATATATATTATGGATTTCCTATTTGGAATTCACTTTCACGAAAACAAAAGCATTGCTAGGACATAAGTTTATTAAAATAAAATAAATTGTCATGGATCTTTCAAGAAAAGGAAAACCAATAGGAAGTCTAGGACGTAAAAAAGCATAATGAGCAAATAGGGTTTAAATCTAAAACCGTGCACCTTCATACAGACACAGTCACACAATCAATTCATGTGCAATGTTTTGCTTAATCTATCCGACCGTGATCACATCATACTCCTACAAAGAACCGACAAGACAAAAAACGAAACAATATATTTTCCTCCAAGTAAAGTTGACATATAATGGTCTATATTTTTCCTCCGCTCCTAATTTCAGTATAAAAGAAGGAAAATGAAGAAACCACCCTCAGTGAGATCGCGACAGCGATCTTGAACACAAGGCAGGGTATGCGTCGTTTTTTATTATGGCTCCGCCCATTTTCGTCTCTTTATGCTTGTTTTTGCAATTTTGAGAGATTGTAAAACACATTTTAAGAGACCTGCGCAGTAGAATGGCCAACTGTTTTGGTACGCGGTATAACAAAGAAAAATATACGAGTGTAAAACGTAGCGAAAAACTGTACGGCAAAAGATTGAAAAAAGAAAGCAATTGTGTGTATATGACAAAAGAGTGTATACATTTGTCAACAAAAGTGCCCTGTGAAAATACAAAGTGAGCATAACGGATTGTCAAATTGAGGGAAACAATTACACCGTTCGTTAACTCCGTTGTTGTTTGCGACGGTTAGATTTGCTGACGGTGGGGGTAAAAGCACAGCTTGTCGCGCGTTTAAATGAAGTGCCAAAAGAACGATTAGACGAATTACCGGTTGTGAATGTTACCAAGTGAATGTTACCAATGATACGAATGATAGCCAAACGATCGAACAGAGAGAACGTGATTTGTTTTAAAAGAGAGGTCGATTTGTTTCGACGTGAGAATGATATGCTCGGCAGGGAAACCGAGTTCCTGTAGAGGGTTGCTCAAACGAATGGAAAGAGCGAGACAACGAGTGATGTGGTGCAGGAGATGCAGCCGCATACCAGTTCGATCTCGGTGTACAAGGAATTACTGCCTGAGAACGGTGGCGACACGAATTTGGAGGTGTGGATGGCGCAACTACATAGCGTAAAAACAATGTACGTACGTGATAAAATCATGATTAGAACATTGATGATGTACAAGCTTAGTGGAAAAGCTTTATCCTGGTTGCATTCGAAGCCAACTTTTCTTACGGAGAGTGTTGCTGACTTAACAGAACAACTCAAAGACCTTTTCGGCAATATGGAAAACACGAATCATTTTTGGACTATTTCAACGACAAAGTAATTTTGTCCAGTGGTGATGTCTAATTGATTCAGGAAGCCCAATCAGCCGCATCAAACAATCATCAGTCCCTAAGCAGGTTGTTTTGTATAATCCCGCTAGTGTGTTATATTTCGGTTTAAATAAAAGTCAAATACAGATGATTGGAAAAAAATTGTTTCACGTTAATTAAGAATGAAAAAGTTGAAATAGAGTTGAATGTTGTTTTAGATGGGTTGATGGGTTATAGTGTAATTTTGGAACGGGATTTTTTAAAGGAAAGCTAATTTAGGATAGTCTCAAGATTAGAAAATGTGATCGAATACACGGTGGAAATACAAAGCGATAGTTACACAAATGATTATATTAGTTCGAAAAAAGCTTTTCTCGATAAATTACGATGTAAGTTAACATTAAACATTAAATAACGCGAAACCTTTTCATTGCCCTCCACGTCGGTTATCGTATGCCGAAAAGACAGAGTTGTAGAAGTTGTTAGATGAATATATGAGTCAAGGATACGTTAGGGTTAGTGAATCAGAGTTCGTTTCACCTATCGTTTTAGTTTAACAGTAGACTGGTGAGCTAAGAATGTGTGTGGATTATCGCACACTAAACAAGGTAACTGCTTAAGATTGCTACCCAATTCCTCTTATAGATGACTTGCTGGATAGGCTTACGATCAACAATTTTTTTACCAAATTACATTTAAAAAATGGATTTTTCCATGTTTACATGCATCAAGACTCTGTAAAGTTTACTTCGTTCAAAACACCACTAGGACAGTATGAGTTCTTGAGGATGCCGTTTGGGTTAAAAAATGCCCCGTCAAGTTTTCAAAGGTTTGTTAACAAAATATTTTCTGATTTGGTTAGCGAAGAAAAACTGATTGTATATTTAGATGACATCATGATCGCAACAGAAGATTTTGAGGAACATTGGCAAATTTTAAATGACGTTTTTAAAAGACTGGTTGATAACAAACTTGAGTTGAGGTTAGACAAAAGTGAATTTTTACAAACGAGTATCAAATACCTAGGATACACTATCTCGTCGGACGGAAAACAAGCCGATGAAAAGGAGTTACAAGCGATATAAGTCAAGATAGGCATGCTATCCACTGCCTAACAGTGGAGCATTATAAAATAGTTAAGCAATTGCTAGCAGACACCACAACGGAGTTCTTCACATTTACTCCGAAAGTAGAAAAGTGCCAGACGGTTGTCTTAAAGGGCCTAGATTCCTCAACGGATCCGCAGGCGCTGTTATGTGAGCTCCGCCAAGTAGCGACGGACGAGCTCGAAGTCGTAGGTGTAAAGCCATTCACCACAGTGAAGGCAAGACGGGAGAATCGCCCCAAAGTAAGATGGAAAAGTTGAAGAGTATCTCAGTCCTCAACTTCCAGGTTGTACGATGGGAAAAATTAAAAAGAGGTGACAGCATGATTCAATGCATGCGTTGCCAAAGGTTCGGCCACGCCTCAGCCAACTGCGAAATGCGGTCACGCTGTGTTAAGTGTGGAGAGAACCACAACATAAGAGAGTGTAGTTTAGGAAAGGTCGATGACATGGCCCTACTTAAATGTGCACTATGCGGTGGCGGCGGGCACCCCGCAAACTATCGGGGCTGTCCAAAGTTTCAGCAAATTAAAATTAATAAAAAAGCTAAGCAAACGGCTGTGTCGAATCAACCAGCCGTTCGCCCTCCCTCAATGTCCGTCAATCCCCAAATTTCCTACCCCCAAATGGCGTCAGGAAAGGGAAAAACGGTACAGCATCCACCTAAGGAAGCCAGACAGGCCCCCGTGCCTCAGGCTCCAGCAGTGGATACGGATTTGTTGACTGCGTTGAGGGCCATTCAAGGTCAGCTAACCGGTCTTCAAAACCAGCTACGGGAGCAGGCGTCAAGGGTAGACTATATCTACTCCTTGTTGCCGAGCTTAACGCAACTTATATCGTAATGGGCGCGCTGTCAGAGAGACCCTTTAAGATCCTGGCTGTGAATGTATATTCACTGATCAGGATCGAACGTAGAGCTAATCTTTTCCAGTTGCTTACAGACCAAAGTCCCGATGTGCTTATGGCTAGCGAAACTAAGCTAAGCCAGAAGCATAAATTGACTAATAGTAATTAAAATATCGTAAGAAGGGACCGACCCAACTCCACTCAAGGAGGCGGAGTCGTTATCTTCATACGAAAAGGCATTAGTTATAAGGTCATATATAGTGGTGAAGTGCGCCGATTCCGGCTGCTGGAAGCCTGCGTCATATGCATTCCTCTATAACAAGGGAAGCGACTGTATGTGAAAGCGGCCTACGCACCGGAAGCACCTCAGCCTACACTTTTACAACAGAGCTCGGAATACTTTTCGAATCTCTAAGACTGAACTCAGTGGAGAACTATTATCTTTTGGCCGGAGATTTAAATGCCAAACACGAAGATTGGGGAAATCAATTACAAAATCCTCGGGGTAACCATCTTTACAATTGGATGGTCCACTACAATGTTGAATATAGGATCGACATTCTCGCCACAGATAGGCCATCGTTTCCGAGAAGCGGTGCTTTCCTGGATCTTTTACTGCGAGACACAAGACTGACAGTAACTAACAGAGTAGGTCAACACCCGCGAAACTGAGTACGACAGTGATCACTACGGACTCGCCGCCGTAATACAGCTTCCGAACGAGCTTGTGGCGCTGGAGGAGTATGTGCCTGTGCATTCTTACAACTACGGTAAGATGCGCTGGCCTCGCTTCACCAACGCCTTATCAAGAGAATTACGTTCGAGGGCCATTTCACCACCAAACAACAGAAACCTAACAAACAACGAAATCGACGAATACCTACAACAAATGGACGAAGCGATTCAACGAACAATGAACAGGACGATACCGAAATACAAAGAACATGACACAACATCTACGTACAGAAACGCGACCATTGGCTCACTACACAGACAAAAAAGCGGACTTCTGACAAGACTTAAACTCTTGTACAGACGACTGACAAACCCACGCGACCCGGAGATGAGAACACTGAAGGCGTCGATCAAAAACATCAACCAATTGATCAAGGAGAACTATCGGTTGTCCATTAATTTGTTTTGGAATAACAGAATTCGGGCCGTAAATTCCAGCGACCCGAGTATGTTTCCACAAATTAATAAGATCTTTAGGAGGAAAGGTCATAACGATCTTCCGTGTATTAAGCTCCAACGAAAAACTGACAATTCAAACATACTTTTGACAGCAGGAATTGATCCGGGGGAAGCCGTCTTCGACGACGATTTCTATGTTATTGAAGATCCTCAGGAGAAAGTGGAGGAAGTGGGGGCGGTCTTTCAGGAAATGTATAAGGTGAATGATAGCACTCGCCCGAACCGCGTCCTTTCGTGGTTTCACCCGGTTTGATGACGAAAACTTGGCAAACGCCATAGTCGCCGAGCGAAGTGGGTCTAGTCCCCTGTTAATCTCGAAGGTGGAACTCCAGATCATCTTCGATTCCATAAAGAAAAAGAAGTCAGCGGGAGTCGATGGTATATCCAACATTGTACTGCGACACTTACCACCTGAAGCTGTGGACATTTACGCCACACTGTTCAACAACGCGCTGAATAATGCATATTATCCAGTACGTTGGAAGACGGCGGTGGTTCATCCTCTCCCGAAAAAGGGAAAGTACAACTCCAATCCGGCGAATTTCCGGTCGATAAATAACCTTCCGAGTATCAGCAAGGTTTTCGAAAAGATTCTCAATCGAGCACTGTTCAAGTGGTCTGAGGACAATAATATTATACCAGAGAACCAGTTCGGTTTCAAGGCTGGATATAACTGTATTCATGCCGCCTCCAAACTCGTCTCTGATATACAATGGAACAAAGCCAAAAAACAGTGCACCGGTGCATGTCTGGTTGATTTAGAGAAGGCTTTCGACACCGTATGGTTAGAGGGCCTCTATCTAAAGCTGACCAGGCTTGGCATAAGTAAACCACTGCTATATATGCTTCATGACATGCTGACTGGTAGAACGTTTGTTGTCAAAAGTGGCAATGTAACTTCTACCACAGAATTTTTCATTAAGAATGGTCTGCAACAGGGAGCGGTAAACTCGCCGTTTCTCTTCAGCATTTACACCAGTGATATGATAGGTAGTCTTACTCAGGCAATTGCGTATGCGGACGATCTTATCGCGTACAGAACAGCCTCTACTGTCGAAGTCATTCGAACTCTTTTGCAGCGGGACTTCGACAAGATCCAGAGATATTGTGATGACTGGAAGTTGAAAATCAACTTTCAGAAATCAGAAACTATCCTGTTTAGGACACCGTTGTCTAGGGCCTCTAAGGATACGAGAAAGAACTGGCGAAAGCTGGTGATCGTTGGACCAAACGGACAGCCACTGGCGAGTAAAAGTGTAGTAAAGTACCTTGGCATCTAGTTAGATCAGTATCTATATTTCGGAAGACATGTAAATGCTGCTCTGGTGAGAGCTAGGGGAGCATTTGCCCTGACAAGACGATTGTTTTATAGCAGTCGTCTTGACAGCAGGGTGAAGGTGATTTGCTACATGGCCCTCACTAGGCCGATGATTGCCTATGGGTGCCCGGTTTGGTGTTTGAGAGGCAGTGTCTGAGGAGCTGCCTTGGACTTCACAGAACACCAGTATCTGACTACACAAAATACTATTGCAACCAAGTCCTATACAACGGGGCCAACATAAACAGAATAGACAATTTTCTGGTGAAACTCATTCGGAGCGATGGCTTCGAGCAATAGTCTCATCTTTGAGGCCTTCTATCCCACTGATGAATATTTTGAGAGTGCGCGTTTAAGCGGCTTTATTCCGCCCGAAGCTTTCCTATATTTGGATAGTCGAGGGCTGATACAGGATAGATCGGCGGTTCCGCTAATCTACCACGTCTTCCGACGAACTGTGGATAGGCGGCTCCTATACGACCCAGACGTCGTCGCTCAGGTCGGAGGAGAGCTCCCGCGGTTCAGCAGGAGTGTGTCCGATTGGGACCGTCGGAGTAGGTCACAACAGGAGAACCTGTTGTGGTGGTTAAATTAGGTAAGGATAGTTGACTTAAAATTTTAATTTTATGGCCGACTTAGATAGTTTTTAGTCTTAAGGTTTAGGTGTATAACAGTCATGGTGGCACAAAAAAAAACATATATATATATATATATATACAAAAAAAAATAAAAATAAAAAATCGCTTTGCTGTGGCTGTTCTAGTTTTTAAGTTATTTTTAGGCAGTTTTAATTATTTTTAAGTAGTTTAAGCTAGTCGATAAGTAGTTTTAATTAGCATGTAAGTTTAAATAAAATAAAAAAAAAGACAAGGAACCAAGTTTTTCAAAGTTTTCTTGGTAAAAAAAAATGTTGTTACTCTTAGATTTATATATTAGATAATAGGCCGAAAGGCATTACAATTTAGTTATCGAGTAATTTAGGGCGCCCGCATAGAGCAAGTAAGTTAGTTAAGTAATTGATAAGTAGGCTGGTTTTTTTCATGAATTTTTGTCTAGCATTTAAGTTAGTTTTAAGAAAAATAAAATAAAAATGAATTTAAAAAAAAAAATGCGCAACGGTATATTGTATAGGAAAAACGATAGTAACTCAGTCGCGTTCTTTGTCCCCGAAGATATGGAAGAACATGTTATGTACAAAAATCATGATGATATTGACCATGTAGGCGCGAATAAAATGATCGATTTGATTTTAAAAAGTTATTGGTTCCCAGAAATAAAAGAATAAGTTACGAAAAATATCGGAAGTTGTCTAAAGTGCTTGGTAGTTCGAGCTTTAACAGATTATTTTAGATCACACAGCCGGCCAAGATGCATAGGTTCCTTATAGGGGAAGTGCTTTTACTTCAAACGATTTTGAGGAGTTCTTAGATAAAAACAACGTTCAGCAAATCAAAGTCGCTAATGGGCCCCCTCAAGCAAACGGTCAGGTAGGACGGGTTAACCGAAGCATAGGACCAATGCTAGCTAAGTTAGTCAAACCAGAAGATGCTATTTGTTGGGATTCTCTTAACAATACTTTACATAGGGCAATAAATGAACATCCAAGCATAATGCTCTTTGGGGTTAACCAAAAAGGAAAGGTGACTGATGCGCTGAAATAATAATTACTCGATGTACAAGTCTCCAAACAGGTAGATCATAAGTTGGTGCGCAGTAAATCTTCTTCAAAACAGGAACAGTTACAAGCTTACAACACACAGTACGTTGATAAGAAACGGCGGAAACCTATCAGATAGGGGACTATGTGGTGATAAAAGATGTTGATTCACACACTGGCGTATCCAAAAGGTTAATTCCAAAATTTAAAGAACATATCAGGTCACAAAAGTGTTGCGTAATGACCACTATATTATAAAAGACGTGGATGGTTTTCAACAGTCACGAACACCGTATCAGGGAGTGTGGGCAGCAAGTAATATACAACCATGGTTAAGGGGACGTAATGTGTCAAATGATTTAAGTTAAATAAGTACAATTTTGTCACTAAATTTTGTTGTTTATAGCAGATATCAGGCGATCTCATCGGTCAGGATGGCCGAGTTGTAGCAGGTTATAATGTATATGTATGTATTTGTTTATAGTTGTATTCATCCCTCTCTTTGAAAATATGTAATATACGAATTCCTAGTATGTATTCATCACTCTTATATTCATTCATACGTATGTATTCATCACTGTAATTCATCTACATAGCATGTAATGTACACGTTCTTAGTATGTATCCATCACCCTTGTTATCATATAGATGTATTCATCACTCTTATCTCTTCGTATAATGTACCGATTTCTTAAAGAAATTGGAATAAATAGAGTTTTGTTGCCGGTTATCATAGAGTTCGGACGTTTTATTCACTCATATATCGCTACAAAAATAATGTGTTTTTTTTTCTTAGAAATAAAGTGCCAAATTTGCGACGTTCCCTCCGGGATAGTCATAACCCGTTCGAAGTTACTACTGACGAGCACTTTATTTAAATTTTCAGATTTCCAAAACATCTTTGCATGGATCTAATAAATGAATCAAAGTCATTCATGGATTCAGCTCAACGGAGAAACGCGCTTTCATTTCATGTCAAGGCGCTGAGTGCTTTGCGTTTTTTCCCACTGGTAGTTTTCAACGTGCTTGGTCAAGATGCTTTGTCTTTATTGTCATAGGCATCTGTGAGTCACTGTGTTTTGGAAGTTTTAATTGCGTTGAAAAGAATAAAGTAAAGTCAACACTGGAAAATCTATACAACGAAGGAGAACGAAACTTTTGGCTACTTGGGGATAGTGGCTATGAATTGCAGCCGTGGCTTAAGACTCCAATTCTTACAACCTTTTCCGAAGCAGAGAACAGAAACAACACAACGCACGAGCAAACAAGGGCTCTTGTCGAAAGATGTATTGGTATTCTAAAGAGCAGATATCGCTGCCTGGCAAAAGAAAGACTCCTATTTTATGAACCAGCTAAAGCAGGAATAATAATCAATGCCTGTGTTGTACTTCACAATATATTAATTAAAGCAGGAATCACATATTTGGATGATATAGAATTGCAATATGATTACGAAGTGGATATAGCTGGAGAGGATCCACACTCTTCATCGAATCAAATTTTGCAATAAGCAAACGCATTCGAAACAGAATAGTTAGCCAGGCATTTGATATTTAAATAAAACTTAAGTAAAAATTGTAAAAACAAAAGAAGAGTAATCATTAGTGCATTTCAGTTAGTCAAAATTATTTTTGATTTGTCAGTGCTTCGAGCAACTCATCCAGTTTTTTATTTATGTTTTTTTTTTTGATTTCATTGTTTTCCTCCATTAATAAGATTTTCTTCTCCTCCAGCTTTATTCTCTTCTCTTCTATTTCTATATAGGCAGCCAAGGCGTCATCAGTGGCGTTATTTAATGTACGCCTTGGCTTTTTCGACGGTTGCTCGTAGAAGTGGATGTTGATGGATTTTCACCTATTGCATTTTCAGCTGAAGGATACAACACGTCTTCATCTTCAATATTCGGAACAATATCTTCTTCACGTTGGATCTGAAGAAAAGATTATAATAGTTTATTTTTAATTGATTGAAGATTTAAGTGCACCTCTAAACTTACGATTATTGGCTAAAATCCGATCTCGCTCACAATTGCTGAGACCCCTTCCATTGCTTCTAGGGTAGCAATATTTATTACCCTTCTGTCTAGATCCGTAAGATATTTTATGGGAATGGGTCCATTAACACCGCATTCTGGCGCTGTCCTTTAGTGGCGCTGTCACGGCTTCGCACGCTTATTCTGTGTAAACATGAAACAATTATAAATTTATTATTGTTTCATTGATATTATTATTATTTTTTTTTATTTTTGATATTATTATCTATTTAACTTACGGAATATCTTAACAATACTTCCTCCACTTCGGCCCATCTTTGAAAGTACCGCCAAAACTGTCCAGAATGAAGCTTAGTTCCTTCCAGTCATGATTACGGGTATGAGTACCGTCTTCTTACTTACTTACACCGACAGCTGTTGTAAATCTGTAAATTTATTTTTTTTTAAGTTTATTCATTTTCAACGCATAATAATATATTTATGTTAATTAAAGGATACTTACTTGTCATTGCCCAAATCGGGCCTGTTCTCAAGGAAATCAATTAAATATTTTTTTTTGGGTTTTGAAAAAGTGTGTTTAGAACATAACTAGACAATCCTAATTTTTATATTTTGTTTGTACAAAAATGTTTTCCCCGCCCACTTTTTGGGGGCGTTTTCAGTTAAAATAATCTTTTTCGGTAAAATTTTAAGTATTTCGAAAAAAAATTGTGATGCAAAATAATTGGTTTTTGTAATATGTCATTTCTTCTTCTATATGTCATTTTAAAGCATGCCCACTTTTTGTAGGCGTTTTCATACAAAAACCATTTCTATACATTATGTTCATAGAATAACCAGTCGAAAAACGATGGTTTTTTGTCGAACGATAAATGATTTTAGTAAACTGTAGGAACAATATATTCTTACATTGACATTTTCTATTTCATCGCCAAAAAGCCGACATTTTGAGGATATTTTTTTGAAGGATGGGATGGGATAGGGTCAAAAACGATCCAAACAGTCGATTGTAGCCTTCTCATATGTGTTTTAGTTGCTTTTAAAAACCCTCAAAGCGCAGAGTTCATGCTCTTTCTAGTGTGTCCATTTTTGCTGAGAGATCACTACGGATGTTAGTAATTTCTGTACTTGGCTTTTCATAGAACTTTTCTAAGCGCTCTTCAAGCATTGTCACAGTTAAAATACGTGCACTTCGACTAGAGGTCGGGGTTAGGCATGGAGAACTCGGTTCTAGTCTCTTATTACACGGGATTTGAGTGTTAGACATGATTTAAGAGGGAGTAAGTCCAATAAGAGTGAAGCACAAAAACGCAAATGTATCACAGAGGTTACGAAATTGTTATTTAAAAGCCAAGCACTTTACACTGAATATTTGGATAAGATAGGTTAGCTGGCCAACAAGTGATGTATGGGTTATTTCAATATGATTATATATTACGATTGGTAAATTAAAGACTTGAAAAAATCATATGTTTTGCCGTACGAATTAATAACAAGTCCCATTCGCACTTACACATATTTGTTTAATTCACCATATTCAATATATAAGCATTTGAGAAATTTTTTTAAATTTTAAAATGTTTTTTACTAAAGACGCCCCAAAAAGGGCGTGGGAAAAAACTTTGTATAGATGATATATAGGCATAAGGATTGTCTAGACATCTTGTTCAGACACTTTTTCAAAATTTTGAACGGTTTACCCTCAAATTAGGTTTTACTAAAAAGGGGTCGTGTCAGTGGGCCGATTTCAATTTTTTTACACTTGTTGGAACACCATGTACAAGGATCACATGTACCACATTTCAATATCGTTGCTAAATATCTAAGGCCCAAAAACCGGTTACCTACAGACGGATAGACGGACGTAGAGACAGACACGGCTTAATCGACTCAGCTAGCGATTCTTAGTCGATCCATATACTTTAAGCTATATCTAGATAAATTATTTCACTATGTTTAAAACTAAGTATCAAAACTAATATTACCCTATTGGATATGGTATAAACACAAGAGAAGGCTACAATTCGCTATGCGGATCGTATAATACACTATCCAATGCCATTCTTAAAACAAATATCCTCAAAATGTCTGCTGTTTGGCGATGAAATATAGAAAATTACAAAGTCAGTACATTTGGTCAGACAGTTTATCAAAATCATTTATGGTTCGAAAAAAACAGCATTTTTCGCCTGGTTATTCTATGATGTAGTGTATGAAACCGACTCCAAAAAGTGGGCATTGGTTAAGATAATATATAGGCCAGGGGAATGTTTATATTAATAGAACCAATGATTTTGCATAAAATTTGTTTCGAAATGTTTAAAATTTTACCGAAAAAAGTTTTTTACTGAAAACGCCCATAAAAAGAGGGCGTGGCAAAAAACTTTGTATGAACAAAATATAGATATTACGATGGTCTAGATATGTTCTTCAGACATTTTTTCAAAATCTCTAACGGGTTGGAATAAAATAACGTCATTCTGAAAAAGGGGCGTGGCAGTGGGGGGATTTCAAACACTTTTACACTTAATCTGCTTCGTCGAATAAAGAGTCTGCATACCGAATTTTAAAACACTATTTCAAATTTTAAGACCCAAAAATCGTTGACACATAGACGGAGGGACGGACAGACAGACAAGGCCAAATCCACTCAGTTAGGGTATAAATATGAGAAGGCTACGATCTGCTGTGCGGATCGTTTAGTACCCAATCCCATCCCATCCTTAAAATAAATATCCCCAAAATGTCGGCTTTATGGTGACGAAATATAGAAAATATGAAAAGGCTACAATCCACTGTGTGGATGCTGTTATACCCTATCCCATTCCATCCTTTAAATTAATATCCCTTGACCGTGTGTCAATTGCGGTAAAATGTTAGCCAGTAGATAAGTTTTGACATTAGTATGGTGCACAAAATGCAAAAATGTAATAGTGGACAAAATTTTAACCTCTTTTTAACGCAATTGACACACAGCCTATAATTTGGATTTTTAATGCAAATATATATTAAAATTGAAATTATTGCAACATATTGTTCAGACAGTTTAACAAAATCTTGTATGGTTCGACCAAAAACAACGTTTTTCTCCTGCATATGTTATGGCGTAGCCTCTAAAAATGGTTTTTGTGTGAAAACGCCCGTACAAGGATCACATGTACAAAATTTCATTATTCTAGCTCAAAATTTAAGGCCCAAAAACTGGTTACCTACAGACAGAAGGACGGTCGGACAGACATACATGGCTTAATCTCAGCTAGCGATTCTGAGTCGATCCATATACTTTGAGGTATACATAGCTCAATTATTTCTCTATGTTGCAAACTTTATATCAAAAATAATACACCCCTATGGGATAGGGTATAAACACGCTTAATTCAATCTTCAGCTTCAAAAAATTAAAAAATCCACCATGCGAAGATCCAAGTCATTCATAAGCTTCAGTTGGGAATTTTTTATCACTCTCAACAAACTTTTAAGTAGAAGGTAATGCTAGGTACTGAAATTTCTTCAACGAATCGAATCTCGTTTCCATTTGCAGAGACAATGTGTCGATTATCTCAAAAAATAATTTTCGATATCGCAGTTCAAAACATTTTTGTCCTACGCCTCGTTATGAAACAGGATGAATTGCATTGTTGGATACTTCAAAAATATGTTGAAACCTCATTCTTAAGCTGTAAACTTTTAATCTAACGCTGTCAATTCGTTCACAACAGAAATCAATGTCGAATATTTTGTTTTGTTAAACAAAATATCGGTATGAATAAAGATATCGTTAAGCAACAAAACTGTATTGAAAGATTAAAAAAACCTATGGCTTGGATCGCGTCAACTCCCAAGTATCTGGGTCACCAATCATTTCGTCAAATAATGTGACTAAATCACTTAAATGTGTTTGAACAACATTTACAACACGACATGAATAATTCCATATTGTTGGGGCAACGGTAGGTAATCTTCTTTTAATTATTTGATCTAAAACATAAGATCTTTTTGTGGACTGTGATAAGACCAAATTAAGAACATGGGCATTGCAATGTACAAATATTACGTGCGTAAATTGTTATACTTGAGCCTGGGATCCATTAAGCTCACCGTACATAACCGCGGCACCATAGAATGTGTCGGCTACAAATTTTTCACCCAAGTTCTATAATCTAATTTTGTTGAAATAGACTGTCCGATTGTCACTGACATCCTTAACATTATAAAATTATAATTATAAAAACCACTTTCATCAAAATATCGGAAATTCACGGACAATTGCGACTTCTTTGTTATATATGTGGTTTCATCCAACATAACAAAACCAAATTCGCCTTGATGTTTTCAGAACTAATATTTGATATTGCATTTATTAAATCATTTTGAATATTGTTTGACGTTCCCTAAAAAATAGTTGATGTTTATACCCTATCCCATAGGGGTATATTTGTTTTGATACACAGTTTGTAGCATAGAGAAATAACGTATTCGTTCCAACAAAACTGAATACCCTGTTTTTTCGAGAAAATCCATATAACGGATTTTTGCATTTAGGCCATATAAGGAAAATTGTCAATTTCTCGCAAACTATTTTGCCAAATTGAATGAAATTTAATTTGTATACTACTATTACTGTTTTCATGAGTTCATATAAACATATTCGTTCCAACAAAACTGCATACCCAGTTTTTTTCGAGAAAATCCATATAACGGATTTTTGGACTTAGGCCATATAAGGAAAATTGTCAATTTCTCGCAAACTGTTTTGCCAAATTGAATGAAATTTAATTTGTATACTATTATTACTGTTTTCATGAGTTCCACATAATTGGTTTTGGGCCAATTTTCCCAAAGCGTAATTTTCAAAATTGGCCAGTAATGGAAAATCATTATTATTCACATCAACACCGATTACTTTCAATTACGAAATAAACGTTCGTATAATCACATTTTGACATTATTTTTGTCATTCCAGCATAATTAATCGAAATAAATATTATTGTGTATTTTGGAAAAATTGTTACAATCGTCAAATTAACGCACCCACCACTCGGTATACCCTATCCAATAGTGGTTTATTAGTTTTGATACATAGTTTATAACATAGAGAAATAACTGAGCTAGCTATACCTCAGAGTATACGGATCGACTCAGAATCGATAGCTGAGTCGATTTAGCCATGTCTGTCCGTCCGTCCGTCCATACATCACCAGTTCTTGGGCCTTATATTTTGAGCTAGGATGATGAAATTTGGTAAACGGGCTTGTTGTTGCTCCCAGCAGAACACGTGTTGAATTTTTTTAAATCCGCCCACTGCCACGTCCCGTATTCAGAAAAACATAGTTTTAGGCCAAACTGTTAGAGATACTGAAAAAGTCTGAGCAGCATATCTATACAATCATAATGTCTATATTTCGTTCATACAAATTTTTTTGCACGTCCACTTTTTGTTGGCGTTTTTAGTAAAAAACCTTTTTCGGAAAAAATTTAAACTTTTCGAAAAAAATGGTGATGCAAAATCATTGGTTCTGTAATATAAACATTTCTCTTATATAACATTTTAACTCATTTTTATGTCTATATTTCGTCTATAAAACGTTTTTTTCCACGCTTTTTCCATAATCTATGGCACTGGGTGTTGATGCTCACATTTATCAAGCGCAATTCTCATTCTCAACTGTCCTCCTTTGCTTCTTTCGAATGCGAAGAGAATTCATTCTCAATCAAAACAATAATAATGCATACAATTGTGTGTTCGCTCCTCATCAACGCACCGAAGAAAAGAAATCCACATACAAAATAATGCGAAGGGTACAATCCACTGTGTGGATCGTTTTATATCCTATCCCATCCCATCCTTTAGATTAGTATCCCTAAAATGTGGGTCTTATGACAAAGAAATATTAAAATTGAAACTGTGACAACATATTGTTCAGACAGTTTATCAAAATCTTGTGTGGTTAGACCAAAAACAGCGTTTTCTTCCTGCATATGGTATGGCGTACGGTATAAAAAGGGTTTTTGTATACAAACGCCTTCAAATAGTGGGCGTGGGTTAAAATGTTATAGCGAAGAAATATTTATATTATCATAAGCAATGATTTTGCATCAAAAAATGTTTCGAAATGTTTAAAATTTTACCAAAAAATGTTTTTTACTCAAAACGCCCCCAAAAAAGGGGCGTGGCAAAAAACTTTGTGGAGACGAAATATAGACATTTGGATTGTCTAGATATCTTGCTTAGACGATTTTTCAAAATCTCGAATGGTTTGGCTTAAAACTTCGTTTAGCTAAAGAGGGGGCGTGGCAGTAAGCGGATTTCAAAAATGTGTACACTCATTCGAACAGCACGTACGAGGATCACATTAACCAAATTCCATTATCCTAGCTCAAAATTTAAAGCCCAAAAACTAGTTACCTATAGACGGACGGACGGACGGACGGACACATCTTTATTTTGCACATACCAAAATAATACCGAGTCTTCTAATTTGTGTTAATTTAACAACTACCTCTCTATCAGTTAAAGATGTTCTCGTAACTTTAGCGCATCGAATCCACGTACAAAGTTAAGAACACGAAATTCCTACTCTCTGATAAATAATCTATAGCACTTGGTGTTGGTGCTCACATTTATCAAGCGCATTTCTCATTCTCAACGGTCCTCCTTTCTTTTTTCAAATGCAAGAAAAATCATGCTCAAAAAAAAAAACAATGACGCATACATTTGGGCGTTCGCTTTACATCAGCGCACCGAAGAAACGCAAATCCACATAGAAACTAGTGGCGGGTGCACGACTGGGTCGTACACAACTTTCTTTTTCACAGCGAGTTAATTGGACGATTTTGTCGAAATGAGATTATACGAACGTTTATTTCGTAATTGAAAGTAATCGGTGTTCATGTGAATGACAATGATTTTCCGTTATTGGCCAAAAATTAAATTTGCGTTAGGGGATAGTTGGGCCAAAACTAATTATGTGGAACTCATGAAAACAGTCATAATAATAGTAATAGTAAACAGTTAGTAGTATACAAATTAAATTTCATTCAATTTGCAAAATCCGTTATATGGATTTTCTCAAAAAAACTGGGTATGTAGTTTTGTTGAAACTAATATGCTTATATCATATAAGGAGTTTATTCAAAATCGCTAGAGCCTTTTTTGAGCAAATTGAGGTTATGTATGATTTTTATATGGCAGGTACCAGTAATAACATGGCTAAAAGCAAACAAAAAATGGCCAAAATTATGACCAAAAAAAACGCTGGATGAGAAGTTCGGTCACTTACACCCTATTATTGATCAGAAACGCCTTTTTGCTGGCCATCAATTTGGGTTTAGAATGAAAGATTCAATTGTGGATGACGATGACTGATTTTGCATCAAACACTTTTTCGTAATGTTTTAAATTTTACCGAAAAACATTTGTTACTTGCAACGCAACCAAAAAAGTGGGCGTAAACATTAGGATTGCCTAGATATCTTGTTCGGACGATTTTTCAAAATTTCTAACGGTTCGGTCTAAAACTTCGTTTTTCTAAAAAAGGGGCGTGGCAGTGGGCAGATTTCAAAATTTTTTACACTTGTTCTGCTTCGTCTGTTAGAGAGTCTGTATACCAAATTTTACAACTCTAGCTCAAAATTTAAGGCCCGAAACTCGGTGACACACAGACGGACGGACGAACGGACGGGCAGACACACATTGCTTAATCGACTTAGCTAGCGATTCTGAGTCGATCCATATACTTTGAGGTGTATCTACCGAAATTATTTCACTATGTTACAAACTTAATGTCAAAACTAATAAAACTATGGGAGAGAGTATAAATATATTAAAATTAAAATGATCGCAACATATTGTTCAGACAATTTGTCAAAATTTTATATGTTCGACCAAAAACAATGTTTTTCTCCTGCATATGGTATGGCGTAGGGTATAAAAAGGGTTTTTGTAAAAAACGCCTTCAAACAGTGGGCGTGGGTTAAAATGTTTTAGCGAAGAAATATTTATATTATCATAAGCAATGATTTTGCATCAAAAAATTTTTAGAAATGTTTAAAATTTTATAAAAAAACGCTTCTTACTTAAAACGCCCCAAAAAAGTGGGCGTGGCAAAAAACTTTCTGGAGACAAATTATAGACATTTAGGTTCTCTAGTTATTTTTTTTCGACGATTTTTCAAAATGTCTAATGGTTTGGCTTAAAACTTCGTTTTGCAAAGAGGGGGCGTTGCAGTGAGCGGATTTCAAAAATGTTAACACTTATTCGAACAGTACTTGTACGTACTGTTCGAATAAGTGTTAACATTTTTGATCACATTTACCAAATTCCATTATCCTAGCTCAAAATATAAAGCCCAAAAACCAGTTACCTACAGACGGACGGACGGACGGACATACCCTACCAAAATCTTTATTTTGCACATGCTTTACCAAAATACCGAGTCTTCTAATTTGTATTAATTTTACAACTACCTCTCTATCAGTTAAGGATGTTCTCGTAACTTTAGCGCACCGAATCCACGTACAAAGTTAGAAACACGAAATTCCTACTCTCTGATAAATAATCTATAGCAATTGGTGTTGGTGCTCACATTTATCAAGCGCACTTCTCATTCTCAACGGTCCTCCTTTTCTTTTTTCAAATTTCTTTTATATGACCTATAGTTTGGTTGAAACCCTAAAGGGTTTATTCAAAATCGCGAGAGCCGTTTTTGAGCAAATTGAGGTTCTTTATGATTTTGGTATGGCAGGTACCAGTAATAACATGGCTAAAAGCAAACAAAAAAAATGGGCTGGAAATATGACCGAAAAAACGCTGGATGAGAAGTTCGGTCACTTACACCCTATTATTGATCAGAAACGTCTTTTTCTTGGCCATCAATTTGGGTTTAGAAGTAAAGATTCAATTGTGGACCAAGTACACCGAATAACTGATGTGATTGAGAAAGCTTTCGAAAAAAAGAAAATGTACACAGCCGTATTTCTGGGCGTGCCAAAAGCTTTTGACAATGTTTGATATATAGGCATTTAATTCAAATTAAGACAAGTTCTGTCAGAAAAATGATATAATATCTTGGTAAAATATCTTGAGCATATTCTCTTTCGAGTGAAACTAGGAAGCAAGTATGCAGTGTTCAAAGAAATATTGGCACCCTTGAGCTGTACTTCAACGAAGCATGCCTGGAGCACTCTTGTACCTAATATTGATATACCACAAACATACAATATGTCAAAAGGAAGAAACAACACATTGCATATGGTATGGCGTAGGGTATAAAAATGTTTTTTGTATGAAAACGCCACCAATCAGTGGGCGTGGGATAATAATGATATATAGAAGATATATTTATATTATCATAACCAAAGATTTTGCATAAAATATTTTTTCGAAATGTTTAAAGCTTTAACGAAAAACGTTTTTTACTGACAATGTCCCTAAAAATTGGGCGTAGACATTAGGATTGTCTAGATATCTTGTTCAGATAATTTTTCAAAATTTCTAACGGTTCGGCCTAAAATTTCGTTTTTCTAAAAAAGAGGCTGGCAGTGGGGGGATTTCAAAATTTTGTACACTTGTTCTGCTTCGTCGAATAGAGAGACTGTATATCAAATTTCACAACTCTATCTCAAAATTTAAGGCCCAAAACTCGGTGACAAACAGCTAGCGATTCTGAATCGATCCATATACTTTGAGGTATATCTACCGAAATTATTTCACTTTGTTACAAACTTAATGTCAAAACTAATATACTCCTATGGGATAGGGTATATATATATTGAAACTAAAATTATCGCAACATATTGTTCAGACAATTTATCAAAATTTTATATGTTCGACCAAAAACAAGGTTTTTTCCTGCATATGGTACGGCGTATGGTATTAAAAGGGTTTTCGTATAAAAACGCCTTCAAACAGTGGGCGTGGGTTAAAATGTTTTAGCGAAGAAATATTTATATTATCATAAGCAATGATTTTGCATCAAAAAATTTTTCCAAATGTTTAAAATTTTACCACAAAACCCTTCTTACTGAAAACGCTCCCAAAAAGTGGACGTGACAACAAACATTGTGTAAATGAAATTTAGACATTTAGATTGTCTAGATATTTTATTTTGACTATTTTTCAAAATCTCTAATAGTTTCGCTTAAAATTTCGTTTTGCTAAAGAGGGGGCGTGGCGGTGAGCGGATTTCAAAAATGTTAACACTTATTAGAACAGTACGTACAAGGATCACATTTACCAAATTCTATTATCCTAGCTCAAAATTTACAGTCCAATAACCAGTTACCTACACACACCCTACCAAACCATACCAACATCATGCTTTACCAAAATACCGAGTCTTCTTATTTGTGTTAATCTTACAACTACCTCTATATCAGTTAAAGATGTTCTCGTAACTTTAGCGCACCGAATCCAAGTACAAAGCTAAAAACACGAAATTCCTACTCTTTGATAAATAATCTATAGCACTTGGTGTTGGTGCTCACATTTATCAAGCGCACTTCTCATTCTCAACGGTCCTCGTTTGCTTCTTTCAAATGGCAAGAAAATTCATTCTCAATCAAAACAAAAATGACGCACACATTTGGGTGTTCGCTATACATCAGCGCACCGAAGAAACGCAAATCCACACACAAACTAGTGGTGGGTGCACGACTGGGTACGCAACTTTCTCTTCCACAGCGAGTTAATTTGACGTTTTTGTCGAAATGAGAAAGTAATTGGTGTTCATGTGAATAATAATGATTTTCCGTTTTTCGCCAAAACTGAAATTTTCGTTTGGGGATAATTGGACCAAAACCAATTATGTGGAACTCATGAAAACAGTAATCTTAGTATACAAATTAAATTTTATTCAATTTGTCAAAATAGTTTGCGAGAAATCGCAATTTCCTTTATATGGTCTATATGCAAAAGTCTGTTATATGGCTTTTCTCGAAAAAACTGGGTATGTGGTTTTGTTGAAACTGATATGCTTATAAGCATATAAGAAGTTTCATCAAAAACGAACGAGCTGTTATTGAGCAAATTGAGGTTATGTATGATTTTTATATGGCAGGTACTAGTAATAATATGGCTAAAAGAAAACAAAAACATATGAGAATGCTACATTCCACTGTGTGGATAATTTTATAGCCTATTCTATCCCATCCTTAAAACAAATATCCTCAAAGTGTCGGACCTTTTGAGTATATTTGTTTTAATGTCATTGTAAGAACATATTGTTCAGACAGTTTATCAAAATCATTTATGGTTCGACAAAAAACATTGTTTTGCCTGGTTATGCTATGAACATAATGTATAGAAATGGTTTGTGTACGCCTCAAAAAAGTAGGCATGGGTTAAATAGACATATAAAAGAAATGTTAATATTACAAAAACCAATTATTTTGCATCACAATTTTTTTCGAAATATTCAAAATTTTACCGAAAAGTGTTTTTTTACTGAAAACGCCCCCAAAAAATGGGTGGGGCAAAAAACTTTGTATAAACGAAATATAGAAATTAAGATTATCTATATATATATATATTCTAAAGACAATTTCTCACAATCTCTAACGGTTCGACCAAAAACAACGTTTTTCTTCTGCATATGGTATACAATGTGTCTTTGTATGAAAACGCCTCCAAAAGTGGGCTTGGGTAAAAATAAAATTTAGAAGAAATGTTTATATTACCAAAATTATTTATTTTGCATCACTTACACTTGTTCTGCTGGGAGCAACAACAAACACGTGTACCGAATTTCATCATCCTAGCTCAGAATTTAAGGCAGAAAAACTGGTGACGTACGGACGGACGCACAGATATGGCTGAATCGACTCAGCTATCGATTCTGAGTCGATACATATACTTTGAGGTATACCTAGCTCGATTATTTCTCTATTTAACGAACTATGTATCAAAACTAATATAGCCCTATGGGTAAATATAAAAATGGCATAAAATAATGACCAAAAACGCTGGATACGAAGATTGAAGATAATCGGTCAAGTCCTTTAGGCTGAAGAGACTTCTATGGACAGACGGAACGACGAACCGACGCTCCGACGAACCGATGGACGGAGTTCCAATAAACACTTTTTTGGGTTCCACTATCATCGTAATGTTAGAATCAATGAAAATCTTGAGTTCGAAAATTTTGACGAAAACAATACCTTTCTCTTTATAAGAGAAAGTTAAAAAATATGACAAGGCTACTCTCCACTGTGTGGATCGATTTACAGCCTTTCCCATTCCATCCTTTAAATTCATATTTCTTAAATGTGGATTTTATGGCAAAGATATATTAAAATTGAAATTGTCGCAACATATTGTTCAGACAGTTTATAAAAATCTTGTATGGTTCGACCAAAAACAACATTTTCTCCTGCATATGGTATAACGTAGGGTAAAAATGTTTTTTGTATGAATGCAAAATGTTTGTATTACCAAAGCCAATTATTTTGCATAAATTTTTTTTTCGAAATGTTTAAAATTTTACAGAAAAAGGGTTTTTACGGAAAAGCCAGCTAAAAGTGGGCGTGGCAAAAAACTTTGTATAGGCGAAATTAAGGCATATGGATTGTCTAGATATCTACTACAGACACTTTTTCGAAATCTCTAACGGTTTGGGCTAAAATTTGTTTTTTCCAAATAGAGGGCGTGGCATTGGGCGGATTTCAAAATTGCTTACACTAGTTCTGCTAGGAGCAACAACAAACACGCGTACCAAATTTCATCATTCTTTCTCAAAATTTAAGGCAGAAAAACTGAAGGCGTACGGACGGACGGACGGACAGACATGGCTAAAACGACTCAGCTATCGATTCTGAGTCCAAATAATATATGGACGAAATATTTATTACCATGACCAATGATTTTGCATCAAACATTTTTTCAAAATGGTTTCAATTTTACCGAAAAAGGATTTTACTGAAAATTTTTCCAAAAAGGGGGTTGGCAAAAAACTTAGTAAAGACGAAATATAGACAGAACAATTGTATAGATATTTTATTCAGACACTTTTAAAAAATCTCTTACGGTTTGGAATAAAAGTATGGTTTTCTAAGAAGGGGGCCCGGCAGTAAGCGGATTAAAAAACTTTTAACAGTTGTTCAGCTTCCTCGGACAGAGAGTCTATATACCAAATTTTATCACTCTAGCTCAAAATTAAAGGCCCGAAAATCAATGACACACAGACGGACGGACGGACGGAGAGACAGACAGCTAGCGATACTGAGTCGATCCATATTCTTTGAGGTATATTTACCGGAATTACTTCTCTATGTAACAAACCTAATGCCAAAATAATATATATAAAAAGCTGCCGTGTTTGGCGCACATCTTGAGGAAACGTTTAAACCATTTGATGGACCAACGCAACCGGAAAATATGAATTTATTCGAGAATCTAACCGCCAATAACATAGTTAGATATGGCATTATTGCCAAGGTTAAACGGGATTTACAGAAATTATAGCCTAAAAAAGCTTAGGGTTATGAACTCATTACTGGAGAACTTCTTAAAATGTTGCCTCGGCAAGTATTAACTACATTGTAAATGCCGCAATTAGATTGGAATACAAAACAAAAAAGTGGAAATTCGCGGATGTGATTGTGGTTCTCAAACCAGGAATATCACTGATGAAATAAAATCTGACATACCTATTTCACTTCTTTCTATAATTTCAAAATTTTTTAAATGTATTCACTCACATTATTGGTCAGAAACGCCTTTTTCCTAGCCATCAATTTAGGTTTAGAAGTAAAGATTCAATTGTGGACCAAGTACACCGAATAACTGATGTGATTAAGAAAGCTTTCGAAAAAAAGAAAATGTACACAGCCGTATTTCTGGGCGTGTTCATGATAAACATCAATACCCACCCGTGAGGTCAGCAAAGCAAATTTACTTGTTGACCACTGTACAGAGTACTAAAAGCAACAACGCTATTGTTTACATTGACATACCACTATATATACGGATTATTGTTGTCAAAATAATATGATGAAATAAAACACTTTTACTTTTTTTTATAACGTTGAGAAGAGCGGGTCTTTTTAATTTACGGATTTTGGTAGTTTACGGAATTAAGAAAAACGGTGCAACTTGAAACAAAGAAGTTTAACCCTTGCCATAATTTTCCTTTGTTCAACGCCCGAACATTTGGTCCTTCGAGCCGGATAATTTTTTTGTTGTTTCATGTGTTGCTCAGCAATTAATGATTAAAGTCAATCGTTTAATTTGATTTTGCGGAAATTGAAAAAAAAAAAAATAAATAAATAAATTTTAATTGTGTGCTGTGACAACGCTGGATTTTGCTGCCTTTTTTCATCATTTTTTCTTGAGTGTGCATCGTGGACTTGGACTGCAACTTGGACACGGACTGCAACAACAATCTGGTGGATTCTACAGCGATCTGGAAATTCAAAGTAAGTGCATTTAATTTTACTTTGTGTGTCAGTTTACACTTTTGAAAAAAGTTAAAATATTCGTACTGTGTGTGGCATTTCATACTAAAGTGTTTCAATCAAAATGCAACCTACAAGGCTAAGTCGAGTGCTATCCCAGCTCGAAAAGGACGTCTTAAATTTTACTAAAAGGGGCTCCTCTACACGAACGCCAAATTATTTGGCAGGCCGCTTGACTCATTTAGAAAAATCCATGGAGTCGGCTGCTGAAACATACGAAAAGTGTATTAGCGAAATTAAGGAAGACGAAAAGGGTAACGAAATTGAGACTACTCACGAACAAATTCGGGAATTGTACTTTGAGTACAGGGGTAATTTATTGGACGCAATCGACAAGGTCAAAGTGAAGGACAACGTAAATATCACCGATAATGACTCCAGCAACACAAAATCATCCCATAATGCGGATTTAAGGCTGAAGAACATTCCAGTTCCAGTTTTCTCTGGTAGGTACGAGTCTTGGCGTTTTTTTCACGATTTGTCTCAAAACAAGTGTATCAGATGAAGCCGAAAAACTTATAGCGCATCTGGGTAGTGCTAACGGCAATTATAATAAAGCATGGGCTATTCTCAAAGATAGGTATGACCTTCCACGGTTTTTGGTCAATACTCAACTTAAGAGTTTGTTTAATTTGGTAACGGTAACACAGGAACGAGCTGAATCCATCAAGGAATTATTGGACACGTCTAAAGAAGTGGTTCACAGTCTGGACAACTTGGAGGTGCCCGTCAAACACTGGGACGTAGTGCTGGTTTACGTCCTGCTGCAAAAACTTCCTTCAAAAACGCAACAGCTTTGGGAAGAGAAATTAAGTTCCAAGGAAGACAGCAAGCAGCTACCAACTTTTGTGGAATTCACTCAATTTCTTGAAATGAGGTTCCGTACTTTGGAGGCAGTTACTTATCAGCAGGCTCGACCATCCGATCCGTCTAAGAAGGTATCACAGCGAAACTCGTTCCACGTTCAACCTAACATCTCGAAGTTCACTTGCAAACTTTGTAGCAAGGGTCAACATGCTATCAGAAAATGTGTTAAGTTTTTAAAAATGAGCATTTCTGATAAACATCAAAGTGTAAGCAAGTTAGGCTTATGTACCAATTGCTTAGCATACAGCCATTCATCTCAGCAATGCCCTAGTACTCGCAGGTGCTATTACTGTCAACAGCCACACCATTCACTTTTACACAATAGTCATAACATACAAAATCAAAATCCGCATTTTAACCCCCATAGCAACCCTTACTCAAATACTCGCAATAACCCAAACAGTTTTCACTCTCTCTTTTCTCATACAAACAACACAAATCAATTTTCACAATCATACCCAAACACTACAATCTTTCATCCACCCAACGAAGAACAACCCTCAACCAGTTCCGGCGTAGTGAATCATCGTTCAATCCAAAACACCAACACACAAGTTTTGCTAGCGACAGCCATTGTTAAGGTGAAGACAACATCGGGATACAGTTTACCACTTCGAGCATTACTGGATTCAGGATCCGAGGCTTCGTTCATCACGGAGTCTGCAGTTCAGTTGCTTAACCTGAAACCTAAATCAACTGATGTCGAGGTGTCCGGGTTAGGGTTATACAGCAGTGGCACTTGCAAAAAGGTTGTAAATATTACATTTGGTTCGTACTATACAGCTTTCGAAACAACCACACAGGCCTTAATATTTCAGTCACTGTCTGGCCATCTCCCGGCCCGAATCCTTTCCATTGGCGATTGGAAACACCTCACCGGCTTACAACTAGCAGACCCATCGTTTCACAAGCCAGCTAAGATCGATCTTCTGTTGGGTAGCGATATATTGGCTGACATAATGTTGCCAGAGTTGGTACGTCACCAGGATAAAGACATTCCCGTTGCTCAGAAGACTAATTTGGGATGGATTCTGTTCGCCAGATCATCAATCGAACCTCAATCCGTTAGGACCTTCTTCCAAACATCAGACGTCGATGCATCTCACCGTCACTTCGGATGTCTCTCACCCAGCGAACTGGACAACGCCACAAAATTAGTTGCGCACTCTGCCCAGCAGGAGATGTTTGCCGCAGGTACAAAGTCCAAGGGTATGGGATCTTTAAACCCATTCGTAGACGGGGATGGAATTCTTCGTGTAGGCGGAAGGTTAAGCCATGCTAACATTCCGTACAACCAGCAGCACCCCATAATTTTGGAACCCAGACACCACTTCGCAAACCTTATCATTCGTGATGCTCATGAAAGGTCATTGCACGGAGGAATCCAGCTAATGATGGTGCATATACGACGTAAATATTGGATATTCCAAATTAAAAGAGCTGTAAAGAAACACATTAACAGTTGTACGACATGCTACAATGAAAATCTTGAGTTCGAAAATTTTGACGAAAACAATACCTTTCTCTTTATAAGAGAAAGTTAAAAAATATGACAAGGCTACTCTCCACTGTGTGGATCGATTTACAGCCTTTCCCATTCCATCCTTTAAATTCATATTTCTTAAATGTGGATTTTATGGCAAAGATATATTAAAATTGAAATTGTCGCAACATATTGTTCAGACAGTTTATAAAAATCTTGTATGGTTCGACCAAAAACAACATTTTCTCCTGCATATGGTAAAAATGTTTTTTGTATGAATGCAAAATGTTTGTATTACCAAAGCCAATTATTTTGCATAAATTTTTTTTTCGAAATGTTTAAAATTTTACAGAAAAAGGGTTTTTACGGAAAAGCCAGCTAAAAGTGGGCGTGGCAAAAAACTTTGTATAGGCGAAATTAAGGCATATGGATTGTCTAGATATCTACTACAGACACTTTTTCGAAATCTCTAACGGTTTGGGCTAAAATTTGTTTTTTCCAAATAGAGGGCGTGGCATTGGGCGGATTTCAAAATTGCTTACACTAGTTCTGCTAGGAGCAACAACAAACACGCGTACCAAATTTCATCATTCTTTCTCAAAATTTAAGGCAGAAAAACTGAAGGCGTACGGACGGACGGACGGACAGACATGGCTAAAACGACTCAGCTATCGATTCTGAGTCCAAATAATATATGGACGAAATAATTATTACCATGACCAATGATTTTGCATCAAACATTTTTTCAAAATGGTTTCAATTTTACCGAAAAAGGATTTTACTGAAAATTTTTCCAAAAAGGGGGTTGGCAAAAAACTTAGTAAAGACGAAATATAGACAGAACAATTGTATAGATATTTTATTCAGACACTTTTAAAAAATCTCTTACGGTTTGGAATAAAAGTATGGTTTTCTAAGAAGGGGGCCCGGCAGTAAGCGGATTTAAAAACTTTTAACAGTTGTTCAGCTTCCTCGGACAGAGAGTCTATATACCAAATTTTATCACTCTAGCTCAAAATTAAAGGCCCGAAAATCAATGACACACAGACGGACGGACGGACGGAGAGACAGACAGCTAGCGATACTGAGTCGATCCATATTCTTTGAGGTATATTTACCGGAATTACTTCTCTATGTAACAAACCTAATGCCAAAATAATATATATAAAAAGCTGCCGTGTTTGGCGCACATCTTGAGGAAACGTTTAAACCATTTGATGGACCAACGCAACCGGAAAATATGAATTTATTCGAGAATCTAACCGCCAATAACATAGTTAGATATGGCATTATTGCCAAGGTTAAACGGGATTTACAGAAATTATAGCCTAAAAAAGCTTAGGGTTATGAACTCATTACTGGAGAACTTCTTAAAATGTTGCCTCGGCAAGTATTAACTACATTGTAAATGCCGCAATTAGATTGGAATACAAAACAAAAAAGTGGAAATTCGCGGATGTGATTGTGGTTCTCAAACCAGGAATATCACTGATGAAATAAAATCTGACATACCTATTTCACTTCTTTCTATAATTTCAAAATTTTTTAAATGTATTCACTCACATTATTGGTCAGAAACGCCTTTTTCCTAGCCATCAATTTAGGTTTAGAAGTAAAGATTCAATTGTGGACCAAGTACACCGAATAACTGATGTGATTAAGAAAGCTTTCGAAAAAAAGAAAATGTACACAGCCGTATTTCTGGGCGTGTTCATGATAAACATCAATACCCACCCGTGAGGTCAGCAAAGCAAATTTACTTGTTGACCACTGTACAGAGTACTAAAAGCAACAACGCTATTGTTTACATTGACATACCACTATATATACGGATTATTGTTGTCAAAATAATATGATGAAATAAAACACTTTTACTTTTTTTTATAACGTTGAGAAGAGCGGGTCTTTTTAATTTACGGATTTTGGTAGTTTACGGAATTAAGAAAAACGGTGCAACTTGAAACAAAGAAGTTTAACCCTTGCCATAATTTTCCTTTGTTCAACGCCCGAACATTTGGTCCTTCAAGCCGGATAATTTTTTTGTTGTTTCATGTGTTGCTCAGCAATTAATGATTAAAGTCAATCGTTTAATTTGATTTTGCGGAAATTGAAAAAAAAAAATAAATAAATAAATAAATTTTAATTGTGTGCTGTGCCAACGCTGGATTTTGCTGCCTTTTTTCATCATTTTTTCTTGAGTGTGCATCGTGAACTTGGACTGCAACTTGGACACGGACTGCAACAACAATCTGGTGGATTCTACAGCGATCTGGAAATTCAAAGTAAGTGCATTTAATTTTACTTTGTGTGTCAGTTTACACTTTTGAAAAAAGTTAAAATATTCGTACTGTGTGTGGCATTTCATACTAAAGTGTTTCAATCAAAATGCAACCTACAAGGCTAAGTCGAGTGCTATCCCAGCTCGAAAAGGACGTCTTAAATTTTACTAAAAGGGGCTCCTCTACACGAACGCCAAATTATTTGGCAGGCCGCTTGACTCATTTAGAAAAATCCATGGAGTCGGCTGCTGAAACATACGAAAAGTGTATTAGCGAAATTAAGGAAGACGAAAAGGGTTACGAAATTGAGACTACTCACGAACAAATTCGGGAATTGTACTTTGAGTACAGGGGTGATTTATTGGACGCAATCGACAAGGTCAAAGTGAAGGACAACGTAAATATCACCGATAATGACTCCAGCAACACAAAATCATCCCATAATGCGGATTTAAGGCTGAAGAACATTCCAGTTCCAGTTTTCTCTGGTAGGTACGAGTCTTGGCGTTGTTTTCACGATTTGTCTCAAAACAAGTGTATCAGATGAAGCCGAAAAACTTATAGCGCATCTGGGTAGTGCTAACGGCAATTATAATAAAGCATGGGCTATTCTCAAAGATAGGTATGACCATCCACGGTTTTTGGTCAATACTCAACTTAAGAGTTTGTTTAATTTGGTAACGGTAACACAGGAACGAGCTGAATCCATCAAGGAATTATTGGACACGTCTAAAGAAGTGGTTCACAGTCTGGACAACTTGGAGGTGCCCGTCAAACACTGGGACGTAGTGCTGGTTTACGTCCTGCTGCAAAAACTTCCTTCAAAAACGCAACAGCTTTGGGAAGAGAAATTAAGTTCCAAGGAAGACAGCAAGCAGCTACCAACTTTTGTGGAATTCACTCAATTTCTTGAAATGAGGTTCCGTACTTTGGAGGCAGTTAATTAACAGCAGGCTCGACCATCCGATCCGTCTAAGAAGGTATCACAGCGAAACTCGTTCCACGTTCAACCTAACATCTCGAAGTTCACTTGCAAACTTTGTAGCAAGGGTCAACATGCTATCAGAAAATGTGTTAAGTTTTTAAAAATGAGCATTTCTGATAAACATCAAAGTGTAAGCAAGTTAGGCTTATGTACCAATTGCTTAGCATACAGCCATTCATCTCAGCAATGCCCTAGTACTCGCAGGTGCTATTACTGTCAACAGCCACACCATTCACTTTTACACAATAGTCATAACATACAAAATCAAAATCCGCATTTTAACCCCCATAGCAACCCTTACTCTAATACTCGCAATAACCCAAACAGTTTTCACTCTCTCTTTTCTCATACAAACAACACAAATCAATTTTCACAATCATACCCAAACACTACAATCTTTCATCCACCCAACGAAGAACAACCCTCAACCAGTTCCGGCGTAGTGAATCATCATTCAATCCAAAACACCAACACACAAGTTTTGCTAGCGACAGCCATTGTTAAGGTGAAGACAACATCGGGATACAGTTTACCACTTCGAGCATTACTGAATTCAGGATCCGAGGCTTCGTTCATCACGGAGTCTGCAGTTCAGTTGCTTAACCTGAAACCTAAATCAACTGATGTCGAGGTGTCCGGGTTAGGGTTATACAGCAGTGGCACTTGCAAAAAGGTTGTAAATATTACGATTGGTTCGTACTATACAGCTTTCGAAACAACCACACAGGCCTTAATATTTCAGTCACTGTCTGGCCATCTCCCGGCCCGAATCCTTTCCATTGGCGATTGGAAACACCTCACCGGCTTACAACTAGCAGACCCATCGTTTCACAAGCCAGCTAAGATCGATCTTCTGTTGGGTAGCGATATATTGGCTGACATAATGTTGCCAGAGTTGGTACGTCACCAGGATAAAGACATTCCCGTTGCTCAGAAGACTAATTTGGGATGGATTCTGTTCGCCAGATCATCAATCGAACCTCAATCCGTTAGGACCTTCTTCCAAACATCAGACGTCGATGCATCTCGCCGTCACTTCGGATGTCTCTCACCCAGCGAACTGGACAACGCCACAAAATTAGTTGCGCACTCTGCCCAGCAGGAGATGTTTGCCGCAGGTACAAAGTCCAAGGGTATGGGATCTTTAAACCCATTCGTAGACGGGGATGGAATTCTTCGTGTAGGCGGAAGGTTAAGCCATGCTAACATTCCGTACAACCAGCAGCACCCTATAATTTTGGAACCCAGACACCACTTCGCAAACCTTATCATTCGTGATGCTCATGAAAGGTCATTGCACGGAGGAATCCAGCTAATGATGGTGCATATACGACGTAAATATTGGATATTCCAAATTAAAAGAGCTGTAAAGAAACACATTAACAGTTGTACGACATGCTACAGGTTCCGAGCTAAGACAGCACAACAGTTAATGGGAGAATTACCCGCACCCCGAGTAACGGTATCAAGACCCTTTTCACACACAGGGATTGATTGAGCAGGACCTATCAACATCCGAGCATAGAAAGGTCGAGGATCAAAATGTCAAAAAGGGTATATAGCGGTGTTTGTTTGCTTGGCCACCAAAGCTATCCACTTAGAAGCGGTAAGTGATCTAACGACCCAAGCATTCAGGAGGTGTTCAGCACGACGAGGTGTCTGCGGGGAAATATATAGCGACTGCGGAACCAACTTCGTGGGAGCCGATGCAGAACTACGTCGTCTAATGAAAGGCGCGAACCAAGACTGGAAGAAGATTGCAGACATAACAACAGCAGAAGGAACAAAGTGGAACTTCATTCCCCCCGCTTCACCCCATTTTGGAGGATTATGGGAAGCAGGGTGAAGAGTGTTAAGTACCACTTAAAACGGATCGTCGGTAATGGCACACTCACCTTTGAGGAACTCACCACGTTTTTGACACAGACCGAAGCGTGTTTAAATTCGAGGTCTCTGTGCCCGTTGACTGAGAACCCCGATGACTTCGAACCACTTACGCCTGCACACTTCCTTATAGGAACGACCTTATTTACCGTACCTGAGCCAGACACGTCCATAGGTAATCAAGGACACGTAGACAGATGGAAGGCAGTTCAGGCCCATCTTCAAGGCCCATCTTCAAAATGGCAAGGTGAATATTTAGCCCGGCTCCAACAACGCCCAAAATGGTTGAAACCACAAACTCAGCTGAAGGTCGGAGACCTAGTTCTTGTGAAGGAGAAACGACTTCCCCCCGCGAAATGGAATTTAGGCCGCATACAAGAAACGTACCCAGGAACAGACAATATCACACGTGTCGTAAAATTAAAAACCCAACAAGGAATTTTCAAGCGACCAATAACAAAACTTTGCACGCTACCAACAAACATCGAAACCCAAGAACAAAAATAAGGAATCGAAAAATCGTTACACAAACACAAAATAGAAAACCAAATGAATTAATAAATAATAACAATAACAATAAGAATAATAATAAGGAAATTCTTATTCGTTTCGTTTAACAGCTAAAACAAGAAAATTATGAAAATAATAAAACACAACACTGAAAACATTTAAAGTCCACGGACGAAAAACCTACACACCACTGTTATCATACAAAACACAACTCAAACACACTCAAATTTACCTTGCAAATTACTCAACCCTATTGCACTTCCAATATTTCATTCAACCCAATCAACACACACATAAAATACAGTCCACTCACTCGCAATTATTCATTTACCCATTACCCACAAAAGAAACAATATTTAAATTATTCTCACAACACCACACACTCATGCACACAATTTTTTAAGCACCAAAAATAAAAAATATGTATTCCATTGATCCATTCATCATTAACCTAGACCCACACACACTCACACACACGCGAAGAATAAAATTAATCGAATTCTAATTTAAATGTAATACAACTCACCTGAATAAACTGGACTTCAACAATTGTCAAACACTAAAACACATTAAATAAATTAAATTTCACACGCATTATTTCCCGCACCACCGAAATCAAATGAACCGGCCGAGTACCTACGTTACGATTGCACAAGCCACCACCAACAACTGCAATAAAAGGTATACTACCTCGCCATGCATCGGTATCAGGGCTGCCGTTAGTACTACTATGGGAGTATTTGTACTCCGCTCCATATACCGTACTCCCATACTCCCCTGTCTTCAATTTTACACTCCTGAAAAATATTTCAAAGTTAATTATATCTACTTATTATTTCTATTTTATTTAAATTTTTATTGGATCCAATTTTATGTTTTCATTATGTGGTCTAACTTATTCTGAACGATTTCATCATTAAATTCACTAAATGCATTCATCTATTTAACCCTGATACGAGCTGTAAAAAATGTCTTATTCTTGTAGTGAGGTACTTTGATTTTATGCGACAAAAAGTCGCCGACAGATTTTTCGGGTTAATTGAACTCCAAAGCTCAACGGCTCAATCAATTTTTGATGCCATTATCAATAATTATATTAAATCGATGGACATACCGATTAAAAATATAATCGGTTTCGCTGCAGATAATGCAACAGTCATGATGGGAAACGAAAATGGGGTGAAAGCGTTATTCCAGCAGATAGTTCCGAACATCTACGTCATCGGATGTACTTGCCATTCTTTGCACTTGTGCTCAAGTGCTGCTTCTAAAAAATTGCCAGAGAAAATAGAGGCACTCGCAAGGAATATTCACTATTTTTTTCACATAGTTGTAAAGGACAGCATGATTTCAAAGAGTTTCAGGAATATTTTAATGTTAAATTTCATAAAATCTTAAAAACTTCTTCCACCAGATGGCTTTCCCTAGAACAAGTAGTTAACAGGATATTAGAGCAGTGGAATGCCTTGTTTCATTATTTCCTTTCTTTTGAGTTAGACAAAAATGCAGGCATAGCCCATGAGATTTTTTTGGATATGAATATAAAAAACAAAATTTATTTCCACTTTCTTTCCTTCGTTTTGAAAACAATAAATAAAATGAACTTAGAGTTTCAATCAGAAGAACCACGAATACATAATCTCCTTCCCACAGTTAAAATGTATTATAAAACTCTATTGCATAAGTTTTTGAAGGATTCTTTTGTCGTTGAATCAGAACATAATAATTTTGACATTGACTTCTTAAATGAAGAAATTTATCTTGAAACACCTCACATAGGTGCTAAAGCGAGTCTTTTGTTGACAGGAGGGCAACTAAAACCTGATGAAATTAAAGATGTTTTAAAACGATGTCGCGAGTATTATATTGAATTGTGTAAAGAAATCAGTTCAAGGATAGATTTTAATGACGAAGCGCTAAAAGCACTTAACATTTTAGACCAAAAAGCGAAACATTGGTCAACAGTACCTCTCATTAAACAATTTCCAAATCTTGTAACAGAGGATGTTGAGGAGCTGGAAGAAGAATATAGGTCATTACTTTTTCATGCATCAATTGACAGGGAGTGTAGCTTGGAAGAGTTTTGGTGTGCTGTATTTAAGATGAAAAATGCGGTTGGTGAGCCCATGTTCAAGGAGTTGAACAAATTTATAAGCTCGATTATTTCATTGCCTCACAATAGTGCGAATGCTGAACGCATCTTTTCTCAGTTGTTTTTAATAAAAAACAAAAATAGAAATTGCCTAGCTGTTCCGACAGTTAATGCAATTTTAATGGCAAAATCACTTCTTCGGAACAAATGGGCATCGAATTGGGAACCTTCAAAAGAACTTCTTGAAAATTACTATAAACGTTACCTTGCATAAATTATTATTATTATAAAACTTACATAGTGCGCTTTTGGTCGTTTCTTTCTATGCAAATGAGATCTTAAAACAAAGTTAATTTCATAATGTCTCCGATGCTTCGTCAATTTTTTGTTGACATCTTCCCAGGGGTGAATCTTTCCAGGGGCGAAAATAAAGATTCACCCCTGGGAAGATGGTTTTTTTTAAGATCTCATTTGCATAGACAGAAACGACCAAAAGCGCACTATGTAAGTTTTATACCATGAAGACAGAAATTAGTCAAAATCGACATTGACAAATTATTATTATCACTTCAAGCTTTTGAATTATCTTACTTCATCGTTACTTCAAGTTTTTGCCAAACTTTTGCTAATGAAATTAGATTCATTTTATATTTTTAAGTGTGTGATAACACCCAAAATGTAAATAAAAAATGTGATAAAACATTCATAGATATTATAGGTATTAAGTTTTTGTTTTGTTTTTTATTAATCTTAAACTATACCTACATAGATTTAGTTTTTTTTATTAATTATAATAAACTATAAGTTCCTAATGAAGTACAAATTTTAATAATGTTTTTTTGTTATTAAAAAAAACGTTTTTTTATTTTGCGTACTCCCCATGAGCGTGAAATACTCCCCTGCAAACATTTGAATGCTCCGCATCGAAAATTCGAAACGGCAGCCCTGATCGGTATCACAATTCACAACCACAACAACACCACCTAGCACTTACAATCACAACAAGAGAGTAGCTTATCAGCGTGGGCTTCCAACATTCGAGTCGCAGCGATGAACGTTGCTGCACCTTTTAACATGCACATGCAAAACTTTTGATAGCACAAAAACGGTATTATGTGTGAGGTTGACTGCTAGAGCAATCAATGTTAAGTGTACGATTGTAGAATTGTCCAACTGTTTCTCTTGCCACTGTCCGTACATTATTATCAAATACAATAATCTCCTGTTTATTTTCATGTACAACAAAATGCATGCATTGTTTACGACCAGAGTAGAGCAGATCACCGGTATGATGGGAAGATAGCTGAACTTGAAGACAAAAGGAGTGTAGCTAAGAACATAGTTCATCGTTGGGGGAGAATGTTCATGATAAACATCAATACCCACCCGTGAGGTCAGCAAAGCAAATTTACTTGTTGACCACTGTACAGATTACTAAAAGCAACAACGCTATTGTTTACATTGACATACCACTATATATACGGATTATTGTTGTCAAAATAATATGATGAAATAAAACACTTTTTTTTTTTTTATAACGTTGAGAAGAGCGGGTCTTTTTAATTTACGGATTTTGGTAGTTTACGGAATTAAGAAAAACGGTGCAACTTGAAACAAAGAAGTTTAACCCTTGCCATAATTTTCCTTTGTTCAACGCCCGAACAGGGCGTGCCACAAGCTTTTGACAATGTTTGATATAGAGGCATTTAATTCAAATTAAGGCAAGTTCTGCCAGAAAAATAATACATAATCTTGGTAAAATATCTTGAGCAAATACTCTTTCGAGTGAAACTAGGGAACAAGTATTCAGTGTTCAAGTGCTGTACTTCAACGAAGCATCCCTGGACCACTCTTGTACCTCCTATTTACACGTGATATACCACAAACATACAATACAGTGCGATTCACATGGTTAGCCGCACCATTTTTCTCTCAATAAATTGCAGTTTTTCTGTTTGTTTTTTTCATGAACTACCAAACAATGCATTTTTTGGAAAGGTTAAAATTCTCTTCGAAAAAAATACTAAATTCAAGATTAGTGAAAGACACTTAACGGTTGTTTTGATCTCTTTCTTCCCACTGGTGCAAAAAAAGGCTCAAAAAATCGGTTCACTTAGTTAGACGCACCTGTTAAAAGTTTGAAAAAGAAGAAGTTGATCGATTTTCATCATTTTTTTTGCTTTTTTAATTTTATTTTAATTATTTTGCACAATTTCAATACTTTGTACAACCTCCGCGACTTGAAATGACATAAAAAATTCTACTTTTAAGCGATTCATACAATATTTTTAAATAGTCTAATGAAATCTTAGACCAGGCTTCTTTAGTTGCTGCAAAAAGCTCCTCACAGCTTTCATACTGCTTGCCTCCTTCATAAATTTGACGGGTCAGCCATCCCCGAAGGTTTTCAATAATGTTTAGATCAGGTGAGTATGGTGGCCACGGCAACAATTCCACATTTTCACTAGCGAGAAATGTTTTTACAACGTGCGCGTTGTGGATCGGAGCATTATCTTGTTGAAAGATCCACTGGATGGGTCCAAAAAGCTCTCTTATGGCTGGAAAAGCTGTTTGCAAAAGAGCCTGTCGTTTTGTGAGACACAAAAACCAACTCAAAGGCACCATAGTATGAAATGGCCCCCCATACCATTACTCCTCCTTCCTTGGAATGGTTGCGATTGAAAAAGCATTCGTCTTTGCGGATATTATGAAAATAAAAATTATACCCATCAGGATCATCTAGGTTGAACTTTTTCTCATCAGAAAACACCACAGTTCTCCAATTTGAAACACTTCCAACCTGAGTATCTCATGCCATATGAAGACGCGCGAATTCCAACCGAAGTTCCTTTCTTGCAGCGTTTAGTGGTGGTTTTTTTTTTGTAACTTTTTGAATTTCAAGTGTGGAGGACCTAAAATAGCTCGACGAACCGTTGATTTGCTGGCACTTACCCCAGCTAATTGTCTGATTTTTATCGTGGAGTGTGCTGAATTAGAGGCAATTCTTACTGTCTTTCGCTTCTCGTGCGGTGTTAAGGCTGTTTTTGTCCTTCCTTTGTTATTTTTTCCATAGGTAGCAGGGTTTGATAAAAAATTTCGAACTGCTTTACCACTTCTTCCTATTTTGCTTGCAATTTTCCGCATAGAAAAACCTTCTGAGTGGTAGGCCTCAATTTTTGCCTTTTCCGCCACCGTCAACATTTTTTTTTACCCATAATCACTTTAAACACTCGGAAAAACTTTAACAACTTTTACTCATTAACAAAATTTAATTTGCATTACCCAGCATTAAGAAATAACTGTATAAATTCGTGCGTCTAACCAAGTGAACCGATTTATTTGAGCTTTTTTCGCACTAGTGGAAAGGAACAGATCAAAACAACCCTTAAGTGTCTCTCACTAATCTTGAATTTAGTTTTTTTCGAAGAGAATTTTATAACCTTTCCAATAGATGCATTGTTTGGTAGTTTATGAAAAAAACAAACAGAAAAACTGCAATTTATTGAGAGAAAAATGGTGCGGCTAACCATGTGAACCGCACTGTATGTCAAAAGGAAGAAAAAACACATTGCATATGGTATGGCGTAGGGTATAAAAATGTTTTTTGGGATAATAATGATATATTTATATTATCATAACCAAAGATTTTGCATCAAACATTTTTTCGAAATTTTTAAAATTTTACCGAAAAATGTTTTTTACTGACAACGCCCCAAAAAGTGGGCGTAGACATTAGGAATGTCTAGATATCTAAAATTTCGTTTTTCTAAAAAAAGGGGCGTGGCAGTGAGCGGATTTCAAAATTTTTTACACTTGTTCTGCTTCGTCGAATATAGAGTCTGTATACCAAATTTCACAACTCTAGCTCAAAATTTAAGGCCCAAAAATCGGTGACCCACAGACGGACGGACTAACATTGTAAATGCAGCAATTAGATTGGAATACAAAACAAAAAAGTGGAAATTCGCAGATGTGATTATGGTTCTCAAACCAGGAATATCACTGATGAAATAAAATCTGACATACCTATTTCACTTCTTTTTATAATTTCAAAAAAAAATTTCAATGTTTTTACTCGGTCACTTACACCCTATGCTATGTATTCATCCCATCAATTCGCTCTCAACATTGAGAGGAATTTAAAAGAAGGAATGGATATACTAGAAAAGTATTATAGCAGATGGAAAATCAAACTCAATAAAGGAAAAACTCAAGCGATTTTTTTCACGCGAAAAAGAAAAGCGCTCTTCCCAGCAAACACATTCGGTTAAATGGAACCTATATTAATTGGGAGCCATCGGTTAGGTATTTGGGTGTTTATTTGGATACAAGACTTACTTTTAAAGACCACGTTAGTAAAACAATAAACAAAATCGGCAGTGCGATTAAAATGTTATATCCATTCATTAATCGTAAATCGTTACTCTCTAAAGACAATAAAATAATTCTCCTCAAATTAGTTTTTCAGGCAATATTATTGTATGGTACCCAAGTATGGGGCGACTCCGCTGTCTGCCATATTAAAAAATTGCAAGTAAAATGATGCTCAATTTACCATGGAGGTATTCAACTATTGACCTCCATGAAAAGGCTAATGTTGAACTGATTTCTAATAGGATCGACCGACTTAAAAGAACGTTTTTAACAAGATGCAGCTTTGCTGATAATCCCCTTGTCAATCAATTTAATACTTAATGTATCTAGTTATTTGTTTAAAAATAAAAACCTGTCAAATAACCACCACTGTTCTTAATCAATTATATTTAATATTTATGTTAATCTGTTGTCATATTACAATGTTTTGTTAAATACTTATTGTTCATCTATTTATTTATTAATATTTGTTATTTATTAGTTATTATATGAAACCGTATTTTTTAAACGTTTGTTATTTATTTATTTAATTTATTTTTATTTATTTATTTATTTATTTACTTATTTATTTATCTATTTTTTTTATATATTTATTTATTTATTTATTTATTTATTTTTTTTTTTTTTATATATTTATATGATTTTGCATCAAAAAATGTTTCGAAATGTTTAAAATTTTACCAAAAAAGGTTTTTTTTTATGGAAACGCCCCCAAAAAGTGGGCGTGGCAAAAAACTTTGTGGAGACGAAATATAGACACTTGAATTGTCTAGATATCTTGTTCAGACGATTTTTCAAAATCTCTAATGGTTTGGCTTAAAACTTTGTTTTGCTAAAGAGGGGGCGTGGCAGTGAGCGGATTTCAAAAATGTTTACTCCTATTCGAACAGGACGTACAAGGATCACATTAACCAAATTCCATTATACTAGCTCAAAATATTAAGCCCAAAAACCAGTTACCTACAGACGGACGGACACACCCTACCAAAATCTTTATTTTTCACATGCCAAAATACCGAGTCTTCTAATTTGTGTTAATTTTACAACTACCTCTCTATCAGTTAAGGATGTTCTCGTAACTTATGCGCACCGAATCCACGTACAAAGTTAAAAACACGAAATTCCTACTCTCTGATAAATAATCTATAGCACTTGGTGTTGGTGCTCGCATTTATCAAGCGCACTTCTCATTCTCAACGGTCCTCCTTTGCTTCTTTCAAATGGCAAGAAAATTCATTCGCAATCAAAACAACAATGACTCATACATTTCGGTGTTCGCTATACATCAGCGCACCGAAGAAACGCAAATCCACATACAATCTACACAACTTTCTCTTTCACAGCGAGTTAATTTGACGTTTTTGTCGAAATGAGATTATACGAACGTTTATTCCGTAATTGAAAGTAATCAGTGTTCATGTGAATAACAATGATTTTCCGTTATTGGCCAAAACTGAAATTTGCGTTTGCGGATAGTTGGGCCAAAACCAATTAATTGGAACTCATGAAAACAGTAATATTAGTATACAAATTAAATTTCATTCAATTTGGCAAAATAGTTTGCGAAAAATTAACAATTTCCTTTATATGGCCTATATGCAAAAATCCGTTATATGGATTTTCTCGGAAAAACTGAGTATGTAGTTTTGTTGAAACTAATATGCCTATAGCATATAAGAAGTTTATTCAAAATCGTTTTTGAGCAAATTGAGGCTGTGTATGATTTTTATATGGCAGGTACCAGTAATAACATGGCTAAAAGCAAAAAAAAAAGGCCTGGAATTATGACCAAAAAACGCTGGATGAGAAGTTCGAAGAAAATCGGTCAAGTCGCTTAGGCTGGAAAGACTTATAAAAATTGTTTTTTATGAAAACGCTTCGAAATAGTCTTGATATATAGAAGAAATGGTTATATTACCAAAACCAATTATTTTGCATGAATTTTTTTCGAAATGTTTAAAATTTTACCGGAAAAGGTTTTTGTTTACTGAAAACCGCCTAAAAAAGTGGGCGTGGCAAGAAACTTTGTAAAGACAAAATATAGACATTAGAATTGTCTAGATATCTTTTTCAGACGCTTTTTTCTAAAGATTTAACGGGTTGGCCTCAAATTAGGTTTTTCTAAAACGGGAGCGTGACAGTTGGCGGATTTCGAAAATGTTTACATTTGGTCGAACCGCATGTACAAGGATCACACGTACCAAGTTTCATTATCCTAGCTCAAAATCGAAGGCCCAAAATCCGGTTTCCTACTGACGAACAGCCACTGCTTAATCGACTCAGCTTGCGATTCTGAGTTCATATACTTTGAGGTATACCTAGCTTAATTATTTCACTATGTTACGAACTATGCATCAAAACTAATATGCCCCTATGGGATAGTGTATACAAAATATTAGAAGGCTGCAATCCACTGTGTGGATCGTTTTATACCCTATCCTATCCCATCCTTAAAACAAATATCCCCAAAATGTCGGATTTATGGCTGTGAAATATAGTAAATATCATTGACGTAACATATTTTTCAGACAGTTTATCAAAATCTTTCATGGTTTAACAAAAAAAAAATGATTTTCGCCTGTTTATGCTATGAAGTAGTGTGTACAAAATGTTTTTGTATGAAAACGCCTGCCAAAAGTGGTCATAGGTTTAAATTATATATCGAAGAAATATTTTTACTATCATAACCAATGATTTCGCGTCATTGGTTACGATTCTGAGTCGATCCATATAATTTGAGGTATATCTAGCGAAATTATTTCACTATGTTACAAACCTAATGTTAAAACTTATATATCCCTATGAGATAGGGTATAAAAATAACCAAGAATGATGACCCAAAAACGCTGCATATGAAGTTTGAAGAAAATTGGTCAAGTCGTTTTGGGTGGATAGCGGTGTACGGACCGACGAAACGACGAACCGACAAACCGACGAACCGATGAACTGACGAAGTGAATCCCAAAACCCATTTTTTCAGTTCCACTATCATCGTAATGTTTGAATCAATCAATATCTCGAGGTCGAAATTTTTTACGAAAACAATATCTTTCTCTTTGTAAGGGAAAGTTAACAATCCTAATGCCCATATTTCGTCCATACAAAGTTTTTGGCACGCCAAGTTTTTGGGGGCGTTTTCAGTAAAAAAGGGATTTCAGTAAAATTTTAAACATTTCGATAAAATGTTGATGCAAAATCATTGGTTATGGTAATTTAAAAATGTTATATATAACATTTTGACCCACACCAACTTTTTGGAAGAGTTTTCAAACAAAAATTATTTGTTTACACTAACTGATAGCATAACCTATTGAAAAAAGTTGTTTCCTGAGCCAGAATGATGAAATTCGGTACATGTATTTCTTGTTGCTTCCAGCAGAACAATTTTTTTTAAATCCACCTGCTAACACGCCCTTTAAAAAAACGTAGTTTGAGGTCAAACCGTTAAAAAATTAAAAAAAAAAGTCTGAACAAAATATCTAGACAATGATAATGTCTATATTTCGTCTATAAAAAGTTTTTGGCCACGCACAAGATTTGGGGGCGATTTTAGTAAAAACTTTTTTTGGAAAATTTGTAAGCAAACAAGATTTGGCTTATGAGTTGTTGGATGTTTCTTACCAAGTCATCTCCGCCAGCTTTATAAAGCTCGGTGGGAAGACCATCATTTCCGGAAGCCTTATTAAGCTTGAGTTTAGATATTGATATCCTCAATTCACTCAGGTTGGGTGGTTGGCAGTTTTCGCTGTCGTTTCGCAGTTAAACAGTCTGTCTTACATATCCTCAGCATCGACTGTTTCTCAACTACGACATTTCCTTATTCATCTAACAGGATTCTGTTCGAGCTATGTATCCTTGGCTTTGACGTTTTACACTTTGGCAACACTTGCGAACATCGTTCCTGGAGTGCTTTTCTTGCTCTATTTTCTTCATTCTGAAAACAATATCTTTCTCTTTGTAAGGGAAAGTTAACAATCCTAATGCCCATATTTCGTCCATACAAAGTTTTTGGCACGCCAAGTTTTTGGGGGCGTTTTCAGTAAAAAAGGGATTTCAGTAAAATTTTAAACATTTCGATAAAATGTTGATGCAAAATCATTGGTTATGGTAATTTGAAAATGTTATATATAACATTTTGACCCACACCAACTTTTTGGAAGAGTTTTCAAACAAAAATTATTTGTTTACACTAACTGATAGCATAACCTATTGAAAAAAGTTGTTTCCTGAGCCAGAATGATGAAATTCGGTACATGTATTTGTTGTTGCTTCCAGCAGAACAATTTTAATTTTTTTTAAATCCACCTGCTAACACGCCCTTTAAAAAAACGTAGTTTGAGGTCAAACCGTTAAAAAATTTTAAAAAAAAGTCTGAACAAAATATCTAGACAATGATAATGTCTATATTTCGTCTATAAAAAGTTTTTGGCCACGCACAAGATTTGGGGGCGATTTTAGTAAAAACTTTTTTTGGAAAATTTGTAAGCAAACAAGATTTGGCTTATGAGTTGTTGGATGTTTCTTACCAAGTCATCTCCGCCAGCTTTATAAAGCTCGGTGGGAAGACCATCATTTCCGGAAGCCTTATTAAGCTTGAGTTTAGATATTGATATCCTCAATTCACTCAGGTCGGGTGGTTGGCAGTTTTCGCTGTCGTTTCGCAGTTAAACAGTCTGTCTTACATATCCTCAGCATCGACTGTTTCTCAACTACGACATTTCCTTGTTCATCTAACAGGATTCTGTTCGAGCCATGTATCCTTGGCTTTGACGTTTTACACTTTGGCAACACTTGCGAACATCGTTCCTGGAGTGCTTTTCTTGCTCTATTTTCTTCATTCTGAAAATTCGGTGTTCTTCCCTTCTTCTTGGCCTATAGAGCTCAAAGGCAGCTCTCGTCTTCACCTGCAGCTTAGCCTTGTGGGCCTCGTTCTTGGCTGCGAGCATCTGTCATCATTCCTAATCAAACCAGGGGTTTCTGGTTGGTGTGCGCGAGGAACCTAGCACATCAGTTGCGGCATCGTAGCTATTGTTCTTTGACATTTGATGCTGGTGATATGGAGTTAATCGAGAGGTTTCGGGATTCTTTCGACATACAACTTTTTCACAGTATTTTTGTGGCGTGGTGGATATCCGCATTCTTACCTTGGCTGCAACAAGGTAGTGGTCCAAGTCGATACTGGCTCCTCGGAATGTTCCGACATCCAAAATACTGTATGCGTATATCTTGTCTATCGCAATGTGATCGATTTGGTTGACCGTTCGTTGATCTGGCGACCGCCCGTGCGCTGGCTATAGTGGCTTTTCGTTCCGTAGAAAAGTCAATTAACCTAATTCCGTTACCAGACGTGTTGTCGTTTACGCTATGTTTTCCGTGAAAACAGCTTAAGATGTCTTTTCTTCCAAACTTTGCGTTAAAATCTCCTAGCACGATTTTAACATCGTACTTCGGTAGCGGCTCACAATTTTTGTCAAGGAGCTCAAAGAAGCAATCCTTTGCTATATCATATTTCTGTTCGGTTTGCTGTTTGCCTGGCCAATCCCATCGTATTTCCTGGATGGCAGTAATGTCTCCTTGTTAGCAGTTTAGGGCTTCTGCTAGTTGTTCGCTTGCACCTCTTCCATTTGATGTTCTCACATTCCAGGGGCAGATACGAACTTCGTTGTCCTTTTTTCGTTTAGCCGGGTCGTCAACTTCGCAACAATTAATTTTTTTCATGGTTGGGTAGTAAACCCAAAGCGCAGAAGTAGGCAGATTTACAACCAGAATTACAACCACTGGACATTGCCAATTTTCACTTGCTTAGATCCTGAATCCGGCTCGAAGGAACATTATGTGCCGCAAGGACAACTAGCAAAAAAAAAGATTGTCAATAAAAAATGGATTTGGCTCCGGGCCTTGTTTTGTTAATTGTTTTGCCGACGGGATCTAAAAACTTGCAAATCAAGAGTACAACCTACTTGTGGCTATTGTTCAACTAAAAAAAAGACGTCTAGTTTCAAATGAGTTGATCGATTTATTCGAGTGAACCTATTCGTGGTTCGGTCAAACTGGGAATAACCCATCTACCAGATGTTTTTTTTAACATCATCTTCGTGGTCCAGCTGATTTTCAAGGTTTACTTCTGTAGGTCGTTGCCCCTTGGGAATTGACGGTTTATCAAACAGCTACGACAAAACCCATGCATCGTTCCGCGCTCAGCGTACGCAACCACACCAACACAAGCGCACATACCGAGCGCGACCAGCGTTGTGAATGTAGGTCAGTGGGAGGGGCCAATTGCCAAAAACATTTTTTTTTGGATGGAGTTTTCTTGTGGGTGACACCTCCACTACGGCTCGTTGTCTGCATGCAGTTTAGTCTGATCGCCCAGATTTGCTTCTCGGCTGTTCCAGCGATGAGTTTTGCCGTCGGCTTAAATGTTCGAAGATTAAATGCCGATGTTAAACTGATGGCGAAATGCCGACGGTAACATGATGGACGATGCAATCGTATTTTTTTTGCAATGCAACCGATCCAGATAGGAGGAGTTTTATTATCTGACCTACAATCTACTGTCATATGATTTCTGGCACATTTTACACACCTTAGTTCCTTTTGCCAACAGGTGTGCGATTGATTATATCCTTGGCAGCGCTTGCACTGAGGAACTAATTTGGAATCCTTACGCATGGGTTAAATTTATACAACAATATTAAGTTTGTTTTCTAAACCCTATCCCATATGGGTATATTAGTTTTGATACATAGTTTGTAACGTAGAGAAATAATTGAGCTAGATATACCTCAAAGTATATGGATCGACTAAGAATCGATAGCTGAATCGATTTAGCCATGTCCATCCGTCCGTCCATCCGTTCGACGGTACGTCACCAGTTTTTGGGCCTTAAATTTTGAGCTAGATCGATGAAATTTGGTATACGTGCTTGTTGTTGCTCCCACCAGAACAAGTGTAAACATTTTTGAAATCCATCTACTGCCACGCACCATTTTCAGAAAAACATATTTTTATTCCAAAGCGTTAGAGATGCTCAAAAAATAAGCTTAACAACATATCTAGACAATAACAATATCTATATTTTGTTTGTATTTACAAAGTTTTTTGCCACGGCGTTTTTAGTAAAAAACGTTTTTCGGAGCAATTTTAAACATTTAAAAAAATGGTGATGCAAAATCATTGGTTCTGTCAATGTTACCATTTCTTCCATATATCATTTTAATCCACGCCCACTTTTTGGAGGCGTTTTCATACAAAAACCATTTCTATAGACTACCTCATAGCATAACCAGGCGAAGAACGGTGTTTTTGTCGAACCATAAATGATTTTGATAAGCAGTCAGAACTTATCAAATGACAATGACAATTTATACATTCCATCTCCATAAATCCGATATTTTGGGGATATTTGTCCTAAGGATGGGATTGGATAGGGTACAAAGCGATCCACACAGTGAATTGCAGCCTTCTCATATGTTTTTCATAAATTTTATTCAAAATTTTTTCTTCATCGAAATTGAGTATACATAAAGTAAGACCTCGTATTATAACATTTTCTTCGCCATCCTTTTGCTGTTTTTCTCGCTTGACAATGTTAACGGCATCTATTACTTTATAATGCCTGCTTTTCAGATCGTTAATAATGTCACCCTTTAAGCACGATGCATGTAACCCTCTAGCTATAACGCGTAAAGGCCTATCAGATTTATTTTCGACTGAATACCATTCAATTTTATCGGTATTTAGCTTCCGAGATAACAGACGGTAGCTCTCCGGGTTTTTTACGCAGACTTTCCATGTAATTTTTCTAGGCGACGTTGCTTGGTGGTCCGACAATGCCAAGTCGTCAATAACGATCACATTAAATGGCGGTGTATGCCGTTGTTTCAGCTGTTTGGCTTTTTTAACAATCCCTTTGTCTCGGTTTATAATTTCTGGAGATGATACAGCTTTCCTTTTTTAACCGCTCTGTTCTTTATAATCTAGTCGGTCTCATGACTGAGTTCTTCTTTATCCGTATGGTATACGGAATACGGGGCAGTATGTACATGCTTTTGGCTCATAAGGTGTTTTCAATGTACTCTTTAGAGTCATATTCTCTTCCTAAAGATGGAGAATTTCTTTACGAAGCTCTTCGCAAAGCAGTTCGACGTTGTTAAGCCTTGTTCGAAGAACGCTGTTTTCGTCCTTAAGGATCTTATTTTTCATTGAATATCACTTTTCGTTTACTGAAACTTCTGGTGTCGTCGAGCTCCTTGAGACACATATATTTTTTGAGATCTAGATGTAGGTGACCTCGTTACCCTTGAGCTTTTCCCGAAAGGGTTACATAATTGCAATATTTGGCTCTCCCGAGAATCCGTAGAGGCTGGGGTATTAAATTTGTTTGTTTTACTCATTGAATTTTTGTTTTTGTATACACTCGGTATCCCACAAACAAACGATACAATAGTTTCCACATTTGCTGACGATACATCTATGCTAGCAGTTGGCACAATAATAGAGGAAACGAATGGTTTATGAATGGACAAAGTCCTGGCGGATTGCACTTAACGAATCATTAATGGTTTTGATAAACTGTTTGACCAAATGTTCTGACTATGTAATTTTCTATATTTCATCGCCAAAATGCCGACATTTTGAGGATATTTGTTGTAAGGATGGGATGGGATAGGGTATAAAACTATCCAGACAGTGGATTGTAGCCTTCTCATATGTTTATACCCTATTGTTCAAAGCAGATATGAGCTTAGAAATTATTTGTTACAAGATAGATATCTTGTTGAATTGAATTGAAAACTTGACACTTGGATATTTCTTTATAATTTTATTAAGCTGATGTTAATCGGTGACTATGAGATGGCAATTGCCTGTTATTTGTTCACACTAGATCCCATGAAGCATCGCCGTTGATCGCTACTTTACATGATACATTGTTTCATTTCCAAAATGATTCGGTCTGTGCACTTTAGCCTTGAACTTGAATCTTGATTAATTTATTTACTAAACGTTATTTTTTGCTTCATGAGAACTATGTATGATTACATGTGTGTGTGACCTATTCTAAACATTAATGCCCCCTATGTAATGTGAGGTTTGCAGGTGGTGCACATACTATTTATATAATGCATTCTCTCCTTATCTCTTACTAACTTGGTTGTTAATGTTAGTTGTCCGACAACCAGTGTGACATTTTTAAATTTACATGTGAGAGTGAATTGTAATGCTTATTTTTGACACCGCGCATTTGATTTTTTTTTTCTTTTTTTTCCCGTGATTACTTTGCTCGTCTGTTTTCTCCGAATTTTACTAAAATTGTGTGCCAATAGTTTATTCGGTTTATCGGTCATATACTAATACTAATCATCTGCGATATTTGTTATAATTGCTTATCCATATCTCGATGACTAATTCAATATGCCGATTTGCCCCTGCATCAATGTCAAATGTGCACTTGTGTTTACAAAATTGTTTGTTTTACAATTTTTAATTTTGTTGATTAGTGTTTTAATTGTGTTGGGAACCAACCAATGACTTGAGTTGGATTCGCTGATGTATTGATGACATTAGCATAATCGTCCCAATATAGTTGTTGGGAAAAGAGTGGAGAGATTGTTGGCAATAATGATTTTGCACAGTTTCTGATGTTGAACGTATTGTGTCGTATTTTGTGGCAACCCATCAATGTGAAGCAGCTTGTGATGCTTTGATTTGCATTTAAAACATCGATTGATACTAGCGGAATTGTTCACCTGATGATCGTACCCCAAACAGTTGAAACACATGGAATTTTGTGTAAATAACCCTTTTCGCAATTTGATGCTCAAGCTTAAAACTTTTTTGCAATGACGTATACTACGTGCGCCATTGCAGATTCGACAGCGAAATTGTTTGTTTTCGCTTTTTTGCCTCAATGTGGTAACTGTTAGATGTTGCTTTTCGAAAGGATGTCGATGTTATTGTTGTTTGGAAACTGTGTTCGATTCCATATAGTGTTCCAGAGAGATGAATCTTCCCTCAACAAACACTAGAAAGGTTTTCCAATCTGGAAGATTCTTTGAAGTTGTTGTAGGCTTGGCGGACGGAAAATTGTGGATAATTGGGAATTGGAATTGTAGGGAATTAAGGATGTGAAAGGGACCTTAGGATAGGAATGGGAATAGAGAGGAAATGAGTGTTGGGTGTGAAAAGAATGGCATGCTTGCGTAGCACGGCTCTGCTCGCCGGATGGGGTGGTTCTTTCTCCACACACTCAACTAAACCTACCACAAAACATTTATCATGCCGATTTCCTAAAGATTGTAAAAACGGACGGACGTTCACCACACTGTGGGGCTGCTGGTGAAATTGCAGCGTTGCCTTATCCCTCCCAACCTGGAAGTTTGCGGCCGAGTTTAAACTTCCCCAACGTCGGAAAAAGTTGTCGTATTTTCACACCATGATCACCTGAAGGAACTTCAACTCACCTTCAACACCCCTGAAAATTTAATTTAGCACTTCATGCTAAAACGCTGTGATCAAACCGAAATAAATGAAAACCATGATTTCCACCATTTGGCGTAATTCACAAAAAATGTTTATTATCTATTATTATCAACTATTCTGCAATCTTAGTTTATAGATAATATAGATATGTATATATATTTTTTTTTTTTATTTTTACTATTATGTTTACCAAAGAAAATATTTAAATTTGGTTTCATCCAGAACCGCCGTTTGATACTTCTTTTGTATCTTAGCTGGATATCGAACCGCGTTTCCTACCTAAAGAGAGCTCTATTTAAGGAGATTGTGTGGTCTATCGATTGGACAACCACTTAACACACGACGCGTACTTATATAATAGCGGGGGAGGGCGAAACTCAACTTATTACAACAAATCAAATTTAATATATATATATATATATCACGCCAATCAAACTTAAAACTAACAATAACAGGAACAACTTATTATGTATTCCTTTTCCTTTTTTTTTTTTTTTTTAATTTTTAATTTTTAATCTTTTTGCAGGCCACGCTTGCAAATTAAATTCTCAAGCTTTGCTTGTGCTTAGAGCTTAGATACTAATCCATGTGGTACAAAAAATCCGCGATGAAGACAATATTCAATAATTCAATTGCCGCTTACAACATGCCAATACAAGTAATACTTGAAGTTACGTTTATCAATTTATACCAAATATATATGTACAAAACCTTGTGACATTTGGTGCATTACGCATCCCATGAAGAAAGCGCGTGCACGCCACCTCACTTGCAGCTTGGATCCTTCTTCTTGATCCAGGTTTAATTGGCAGCTCCGGTCGTCGTATTTCCTCACTTTAACCACTGTAGAATGTCTCAATTTACAATATTCTTATTGTAACTATATCACTATCAACTTCAACGCACCAACTCTCTTGTAGTTCCAATCATATGTATCTTTACTATTCAGCAATGCGATTCGCGTTCATGAAACCAATTCCATAGACTGTTCTCCTCTTCCTTTACCTCGAGTCGCGAAGGTTTCCTCCCGTACCTTTTCGACTACCATCCTAGTACCCGTTTTTTTTTTTTTTTCTACTCAAGTGGGATAGAAGGTCCTACCAATACCAACGTCCATACATAATTTGAGTTCGAGTTCAAATATGGTTGGTGTCTATGATTACCAATTCGGTTGTTTTTTTTTGTTAGTATTCGCGCCTAGATGGCGGTGGAATCATAAACAGCAACACAGAATGTCAAAATTATATCAGCTGGGCGACATATCAAATTTAATGTGGATACACACTAGGTAAGGTCATCTTCTAATGTAAATATATATTTTGCAATATTTTTAAACAAAAATTTATTTTTAGGTGACTGTAACAAATCTCCGGCCTCGAATGAACAATATGGAAGACGGGGACGAAGAAAGCAGGAACTTTGTGGACGTAATTACACTACACTCGACATCAATACATATGCGTTGCTGGAACATGGGTAAATAAATATTACGAACAAAACAAAATATGTCAACAAATCAATTTTCCGTGTTTGTTTTATAAGGGACGGCGCATGGAATCAATACAAACAATCAACGTGGTGAAGAACCCACTATATGAAGAGTCTCATACTCTACCGACTGAGCTAGCCGAGCCTTTGCAAGGGTAATTGAAATCACAATTACTCGAGATGATTGATGCCGATAGTACTAATGCATAAGATTAGTTGCAACCGTGATTTTGGTTTTGCACATCTACAGACCACATCAATTTATCTATGGGATGGGGATGGAACACTTTATGTGAGCAAATGGTAACCATGAGGAGCATACGATTCGCAGGTATTCAAGGTACGCGATAATGCAGATGAACTTATGTAGGTGAGTATTGCTGTACAGACTCATGGGTGCAATCATTAATTCATACATTTTTAGAATTTCAAGGTCAACTCAACTCGTACACACCTACTGTTGGAAATACATTTCTGAAATTTGAATGATGGCTGCAGATAGAACACAGGAACTACACCGGGTTTAGGATCATTGGTATGTCATTTATGTATTGTGCTATAAATAGATGGTGACTATAATATATTAACAGATATTATAATTAAATAAGAAATACCTAGTGCATATAAATGCATAAATAACAAAAAAAAATGAATAAATAACAATATACACAAAATAATAAATTAACTAACAAATCATACTATAATAAATAACAAAATACGATAATAAATATATAAATAACCAAGTCAATAAATTAATAAGTTCATACACCGATTTTAATAAATAATACGACATAAAAACTTAATAAATAACAATTATTTGCCTGCGTAAACAATAAACATAGATTATTTACATCTATGATCCATACATAAATCTAACATTATATGCCTAACTACAATATAAACCTAAAGTCTTAGGGGCGTAAATATTTGTTTACGTCACTTATACTTAAAGATAATCATTAATATATATATATACTATAATTATAGATAAATTACTACGTTATAACTACGCTAACATAATTATACTAGTAACTAAATCGAGATTCTATATGATAAGTATACTTAAATTGAATTACATACTAATAACATTACTTTATACATATAGCGTAAAACTATTTGCATAAGTACATTATTATGATACGATTTGTTTATCTTTCGAATGAAGATCATAAATAATAATCTTATGATGCCCATTAGTATGTCATGATATGTTTATGCATTCCACTCCACCATTCGATATCAATAATTTTACAAGCGCTGCATTTAACTTATCTTGAATATGTATGTATGTATGTATGTATGTATCACAGCATCGATACACATTTATAAGTTTCCTTATGATAAAATTGAATTGAATAGTGAGTCTTAAGTCAACTCTCGTCGAATAAAGAAAGAATAATAAAAGCTCAAAGTCTTGACTTTTATTCAATACTTTTTCTACGCATAACAAATTGTTGGCAGCGGTGGGATACCAAATATTATAATATAAAATTTCGAGACGTAATCTAAATCCTCTGAGTGCGTTAAAAGAATTCGAAATAATTATAATATAAAAAAAAAATAAAGTCGAGATAAACCCTAAAATCTTTGGGAATATCAGTAATTCGATTAATTAAATAAAAAAAAATAAAGTCGAGATAAACCCTAAAATCTTTGGGAATATCAGTAATTCGATTAATTAAATAATAAAAAAAAATACGGTTTAAAACAAAGGTGATTGTTATTTTTTCCTGTGAAAGAGGAAAATAACAAATATAAAACACGGGTGTCCTACGTTAATAATATTAGTACCTATCTTGTTCTCCGGTTCATATAAAAAATATATAAAAGTGAGGATAAAGAAAACTGAACTCTTGTGTATAAATTTATTCTGTTCTCAAAAAAAATAATATAAAATAAAAGTGATAAAATTAAATAACATTAGACATTTTGATAATACAAAACAAAAAGAGGTGCAAACAGCTAACGAAATCCAACGACCAGCACAGAAGGAAAAAAGAAGGCTCAACAATTCAACAATTATGAAAATTTTAATGTAAGTTAAATAATGCCTACAGACGAAATTAATATTAATTTACAAATATACATGTTAACATATCTGTTAAATCAGAACACGTCATAATTAATTAATTTTGTATAAAATATTAATAAAACTAAAATGGCAAGTGCAGAAAGTGTATATGAATTTAATAAAGAATTTTTGTGCAGGAAATTTACCTGTGTTGCAAAAGAAAGTGGAGGCACATTTCTCCTAACGCTTGGACAAATAATAGATAATGTAAAAATAAGTCAAAAAGACATTGAGGAGGAATATTTAATATTTTACGAAAATAAAGTTTTTAGTAGAAATTTATTTTTAAAAATGATAGAGGAAGAGGGAAAATTTGCTGAGGATGAAGCGTCATCTACTGTGGTAGATGCTATATAAAAAAAATAAAGGACTGTCAGATTAGTACGGGGGCAGTGCCTAAACGAAATATATCAGAAGACAATTTCCGAAGCCCTATCCCAGAAAATTATAATTCTACCTCAAACGGTATTAATTCAATACCTGCTAGAATGAGCTTAGACTTACTTAGCAAGCTTATTACACCATTTGATAGTGATCCTAACAAGATCCATCACTTTCTTAGTAATGTTGATAGTGCAATGGCGTTGGCTAATGCAGAACAACAACATAACTTATTCCCGTTAATAAAAAGTAAGATAACAGGAAATGCGGAAACTCTCCTTATGAATAAAAAAATAAATAACTGGCTAGAATTAAAAATGGAATTAAACAGAATGTTTAAAGAAGTATACTCTCCTATGCAATTGCATATGGAGATGACGCGGCTTCAACAAGGCAAACCGGAAACTGCCTTGCAATATATCCAAAAAGTTGAATTCAGGATATATACCTGAATAACGAAAGCGATAAGTTATTTGACGGACAACGATTCATGATAGAGAAAGATATTCTCAACGCTTTTATCAACGGACTTAAAGAGGAAATTGGCACTTTCGTGAATAGCCAAAGACCATCAAGCTTAGCCGAAGCATCTTCTTTAGCTATTCAGGAAGAAACAAGGTTATCAGGGAAAAGAGCTTACCAGAGTTTTAGTAACAGAGATTATACATCAAAAAATCTTATAAAAATTAATCATAATGTGATTAAATGTTTTAATTGTAATAAATTAGGACATATAAGTAGAAATTGTAGAGCTCCCAGAAGACAATCTCTTAATCAAACGAACACTGAAAATAGAGGTAGTCAAGACAATAATAGTAAGAAGAAGTCTTTCTATGATAATACTAACAATAAAAACGGCGAAAGTATCAGAAAAAATGACACTAGTAAACGTGTAAATTTTCGGAAAAAGGAACAATAAACGAGGGTATTGTTTCTAATTTTAATGAAAGCCCTCATGTTCGGGACTTGAACTGACAAATACTGTTCACAACTGCAAAATAGTTAAAATCCGTATTAACTGGTGTATGTAATAAAAATGCGACCGTTTCGTTTACGTTATAAAGATTGTATGTTTTATTCGAAATTCATATTGACATTGACATTTCAATTTGACAGCAATTACAAAATAGGGAAATTTCATTAGGGTGGATGCATTCGGTAGTGGCTATGTTCAATTGTGGGTGTATTCGCTATAGTGTTGTGGGTATTCGCTAATATGACTTGTTGTGACGTCAGAGGAATCAACATTCTCCCCCACCGATGAGCGAAGTTCATCATCACGTTCATGCTTTTGACTTGCTGTTGTTGGTGTCTGATTTGCTCATGTGGTTTCCATGCAAAGAGAAGAAACATTAATGTATTGTACAAACGACAGTTATATGCAATCATAAACAAAATAAAAAACTACAGCTCTACTGCATTCAGCACTGCAACCTCTTTTACCCACGCAAAGTCCCGTTCCCACCAATGTTTTGATTTTGATGCGCAATGATTTCGCATACCTTTCCCATTCAATAACAATGAGATCGGAAGCAATTTCATGCGACGCGACGGCCGGCGGCTGTGTAGCTGTTGTGTACTTGTTGAGCATGGGTGTGGGTGGTGAAGACGATGGGTAAACAGGTTTGGTGCGTAGTGAAGAATGTCGTGCGTCGGTTGCGTCGTCGTGTCGTACTCGTATCGTAGGTGTTCGGTGAAAATATCGGTGGTGTGTGAATTAATTTGTGTTATTTATTAAGTTCGAATTTATTAATTTTCAATTCAATTGTTTTGTTATTTAGTTTGATTCGAGGTAAGTGTAATTAAATTTCTATAATTTAAAATTGTAATATTGAATAGAAGATCCAATTTGGGTTTGTTGTGTGTGAGTGTGTGTGATACATTTTAATGAATGACAGCATGAGCAAACGATCAAATTGTGTGTGGCCTTTTTTTTTTTTTTTTTCGTTGCGTGTGAAGTCGACCTTGGGTCAATGGACTGTATTTTGCTGGTGCTTGCGAGAATCGCTTAATTGTATGAAAGTGTGTGGGTGTTTGGGTTGCTGTAGAAAATGGTTTATTTGTTGGGTTATTTGTGAGTGAATGTTGAGTATTTTCTGAATGTTCGTTTGATTTGAGTGGGTATGGTTATGAATGTGCATCGCATTTGGTTTGATGACAGTAGTGTGTATAAGTTTTCGTCCGGGGGTTTTAATATTGTTGTGTATTTTATTCTGGGTTTTCGTTGATTGGTAATGGGCACAGTTTAGTAATCGGTCGTCTGTATTCTCCTTGCTGGGTTTTTACTTTTACTACCCGTACGATATTGTCTGCTCCGGGATATGTGTCGATGATGCGGCCTAGGTTCCATTTAGCTGGCGGAAGTCGTTCATCCTTTATTAAGACTAGGTCTCCTGTCTTGAGTTGGGGTTGAGGTTTCAACCATTTCGGCCGTTGTTGTAAACGACTCAAATATTCTGTCTGCCATTGCTTCCAAAACATCTGCAAATGCGCCTGAATCGCCTTCCATCTGTCGGTGTAACTTTGTTTGCTAATGGTTAAGTCTGGTTCTGGAACTGTGAATAGGGTTTCGCCTATCAGGAAGTGTGCTGGTGTTAGAGCACTAAAGTCCTCAGGGTCCTCTGTTAGGGGGCATAAGGGTCTCGAATTAAGACACGCTTCGATTTGTGATAAAAGCGTGGCGAGTTCCTCATATGTTAATGTCCCATTACCAAGGATTCTCTTTAGGTGGAACTTAACACTCTTCACTCCTGCTTCCCACAAACCTCCAAAGTGAGGAGAAGCGGGGGGAATGAAATTCCACTTTGTTCCCTCAGTTGCTAAGACGTTCGCTATTTCATTCCAATCCTGAATACCAGTCTTCATTAGTCGTCGCAGTTCAGCATCTGCACCGACAAAGTTGGTCCCACAGTCGCTGTATATTTGGGCACAAATTCCACGCCGTGCCGCAAATCTTCGAAACGCTGCCAGGAACGCCGGGGTGGTTAAGTCGCTAACTGCTTCAAGGTGTATTGCTTTAGTGACTAAGCAAATAAATACGGCCAGGTACCCTTTGTGGCACTTTGCTCCTCGACCTTTCCAAGCGCGTATATTTATAGGCCCAGCATAATCGACGCCCGTGTTGGTAAATGGCTTTGACACCGTGACTCTAGCAGCAGGCAACTCTCCCATTAATTGTTGAGCAGTTTTGTTCCGAAACCTGTAGCAGGTGGTGCAGTTATTCACGTGCTTTTTGACCGTTCTTTTCAATTGGAATATCCAGTATTTCTGTCTTAAGTGTGCCATCATTAATTGTATACCACCGTGTAGTGTTTTAGTGTGTGCTTCCCTGATGATAAGTGTTACAATTTTGTGTTTTGAGTCCAATACGATAGGATGTTGCTGGTCATAGGGTATGTTGGCGTGACTGAGTCTTCCGCCTACACGAATGATGCCGTTTCCGTCTACAAATGGATTTAGCGATCCCATACCTCTGGCTTTGGTGATGCCATCTGGAAACATTTCCCTTTGAGCGATTCGCATCAGCGTTTTCGTCGCTTCTTCGAGTTCCGTCGGCGTAAAAGATTTAGTGCTCGGTTTTTTTTTGATGATTTGCTGACTGCGAGTATAGCGGCGAAATTTTGGGTAGTGTAGGCGAAAGTTCTCGATAAACCTACGACAGTACGCAACTATCCTGATCAGTTTTTGAATGTTGGAAACCCTACTTATCAGAAGAGTTATTGGGTTCTCCACTGTTTCCAATCGGTGTACTTGGGCCCGTTTTTGGCCTTCCTCAAATGAAAAGTCCGTTGGCTGACTCGGCACCTCGAAATCCCAGTCCGTGTGCAGAAAAAATGGTCCATTCCAACATAACCTTTGGGGTATTAGCAGCGAGGGCAGTACTCCTCGGGGCGCCAAATCTGCTGGATTCTGTTCCTTTGGGACGTGTCTCCACATGGAGGGCTTTGTCAGCCGTTGAATCTCCCCGACTCGGTTTCCCACGAACGTTTCCCATCGTGATGTTGGCGACTTGATCCAGCAAAGTGTGATTGTGGAATCAGTCCATGCATATACCTTATTCTCAGAAAGATTAAGGACCTTGGCTACGTGATTAAGCAGTTTTGCAAGAATAACCGCTCCGCATAACTCCAATCGTGGAATGCTAACTGATTTGACTAGAGCCACTCTAGTCCTTGACAGCAGCAAACTCATGTGGACCTTACCCATTTCATCCAGAACGCGGATGTAAACAGCAGCTCCAAAAGCCTTTTCCGAAGCGTCGCAGAATCCATGCAACTCCACGTTGTTGAATCTTCCTCCAGCTTGTACCCATCGAGGTAAACGAATGCGGTTCACGGCTTCGAGGTCCACAAAAAACGTGTTCCACTCCTTTAGGATATCTTCATCCACTGGTTCGTCCCATGTCATCTTCTTCACCCAGAGCGATTGCAGAAAGCATTTTGCCTTTATGATGCATGGAGAGATCCATCCCATTGGGTCAAAAAGCCTGGCTATGGTAGATAAAATGGATCTCTTCGTTGGTTCAGGATGGTTCGGTGGTATGTAGCTGTATAAGAACTGGTCTGTTTTGGGGAGCCAATGAATTCCCAGCGTCTTCAGCTGACTTGAACCTTCCGAAGGCAGAAAGAACTTGACCTCGCGGTCTTGAGGAGGTACACTGTGAATCAAGTCATCTGAGTTTGACGCCCACTTCCGCAGATTGAGTCCCGCAACTTCAAGCATGGTGCTTATCTCCTTGATTTTCTTCTCTGCTTCTTGTTTTGTGTCCGCTCCAGAAATTAGGTCATCTACGTACATCTCCTCTCGAACCATCTTTGCAGCTCTCGGGTACTGAGCACACGACTGTTCTGCTAACCAATTGAGAGTTCGAATAGCAAGGAATGGAGCTGATGCTGTCCCAAAGGTAACGGTATTAAGACGATATGTCTTCAGAACCTCGTTTGGATCTTTGCGCCACAGTATGAGTTGGTAGATGGCATCCCTTTTGTCAATCCAGATTTGGCGGTACATTTTCTCTATGTCGGCTGTAAATGTAAACCTGTACAGCCGCCACCTCAAGATGACATCGACGATGTTGTTTTGGAGAGTAGGTCCTACCATGAGAGAATCGTTCAGAGATCTTCCATTCGACGTCTTAAATGACGCGTCGAACACAACTCTCAACTTAGTCGAAGAACTACTCTCCTTTATGACCGCGTGATGTGGCAGGAAGTAATGTGGTTTGTCTTCTAAAAAGTGCTCGTCCTCTAATTCATCCATGTGTCCCAAACGAATGTAGTCTTCCATGACTGTAGAGTAGTCGATTTGCAATTGTTTGTTCTTGAGCAGACGTCCTTCTAATTGCTTATATCTCCGCAGAGCACCCTCTTTAGAACGACCAAGGACCGGACGAACATTTCCTTTGAAGGCAAGGGCGACTTCACATCGTCCATCTGACAAGCGCTTGACGTTTTTTAGGAAGTGCTCCTCACACTCCATGTTTTCTGGTGTTTCTACCTTTTGAAATGGAGTTTCTTCTAAAACCCAGAACTTCTGCACGACAACATCGAGGGTGCATGTTTGGTGGAAGTTCTTTACACTTTGAGACGAAAAGGGTGCACGTCCAAAAAGAATCCACCCGAATTTGGTCCTTTGTGCCAAAGGCAAATTGGCATCGCTGGGTCTGACCAATTCTGGCATGAGTATGTCAGCTATTACGTCGCTACCTAACAACAAATCAACCTTGGCTGGCTTAAAAAATGAGGGGTCGGCTAAGCTCAAGCCTTTGAGGTGACTCCAATCAACAACTGGAAGGCTCCGGGCCGGGATATGCCCAGATAACGACTTATACACAAGAGCCTGTGTGGAGATTTCGAAGGCTGAGTGATGCGAACTGATCGTGATGTCGACGACCTTCTTACATGTGCCGCTACTGACCAACCCTAACCCGGAAACCTCGACATAAGTTGATTTGTGACTCGAATGTAATAGTTGAAAGGCTGACTCGGTTATAAAGGAAGCCTCAGAACCTGAATCTAACAATGCTCTAAGTGAAATGACCTTGCCTGACGATCCGCTCACCTTCACGATAGCTGTGGCCAACATTACTTGGGTAGACGAATGTGGCACAGAGTGGTATGTGTTGATGGAATGGCTACAACTAGGTATTTCTCCGTTCGAGGGTTGACTATTCGGAGTTCGATACGTCATTGATGAAGACTGTTCCAGATTAGACGGCTTGAAGCTGGGAGCATTTGGATTTACAGCTGAGGTAAAAAAATTCATGTGGGACTTTGGTTTTGATGAATTTTGACCATGGGTAGCTCTATTACAGGAAGAGGGATTGGACTGATGATCTACCTGAGAAGCGTTATGCGAAGACTGATGCAAGAGTGTATGGTGTGGCTGCTGACAGTACTGACATCGATGTGTACTTGGACAATTTTCGGAAATATGACTATAAGCCAGACAGTTTCTACACAAACCTAGTCTACCTATGCTTTGACAGCGTTCATGGATGCTTAATTTTCGAAACTGAGTGCAGTTTCGAATGGAATGTGCGCCTTTATTGCAAAGTTTGCACGTATATTTGGATGAAATAGCCTGAGAGTGAAAGGAATTTCGTTGTACCACCTTCTTTGACGATTCCAATGATGTTTTACCATGCTGATAATTAATTGCTTCTAACGTACGAAACCTTGATTCAAGAAACTGTTTGAATTCCGCAAATGTGGGCAGTTTCTTTGTGTCTTCCTTAGAACCAAGCTTCTCTTCCCATAGCTGCTGTGTTTTCGACGGAAGTTTTTGTAGCAGCACGTACACAAGCACCGCATCCCAGTGTTGGACCGGCACCTTCAAACTATCAAGACTGTGAACAATTTCGGTAGATGTATCTAACAACTCCTTTATTGCTTCAGATCGTTCTTGGTTTATGGACGGTTGATTGAAGAACAACTTCAATTGGGTATTGACCAGAAACCGTTCATGATCATACCTTTCCTGTAAAATCGTCCAAGCCTTTGTATAGTTCCCGTTAGCAATTGGTAAGTGCGATAAAATTCTTTCGGCTTCGCCCGACACACTAGTTTTAAGGTAATGTAACCTTTGAATTTCAGTCAGAGACGCGTTATGATGGACCAGAGAAATGAATAAATCTCGAAAACCCCGCCAAGTCTCATAACTACCCGCGAAAACTGGCACTGGAATATTTTTCAGACGAATATCTGCGTTGTGATGTGAAATAGTGGTGTTTAACTGGGTTTCGGTGACGTCGGCCTTGGTTTCCTTTGTCTGCACTTTATCCATTGCATCAAGCAGATTTGCTCTATACTAAAATGTACAGCAGCTCCAGTTGAGATGCACTCACAGCACACAATATTCAGCAGCTTGATGTCCAAGTCCAACGTCCAGAGTAGAAAGCCTTTAGCTCCGTTCCAGAATGTTCAATTGAATTTGTCCAAATTTATTATTCTTGCATTTACTTTACAACTAATTCGCATAAGAGTAATTAAATTGAAGTTGAAATTGAATCGAAGTTGATACAATTATGTGTATGCAAATTGTTATCAAAGTACCGATTGCAGTAAGTGAACAACGAAAAACGTTTAGGGTGCGATTATTAAAATCCGGCTCGAAGGACCAAAATGTTCGGGACTTGAACTGACAAATACTGTTCACAACTGCAAAATAGTTAAAATCCGTATTAACTGGTGTATGTAATAAAAATGCGACCGTTTCGTTTACGTTATAAAGATTGTATGTTTTATTCGAAATTCATATTGACATTGACATTTCAATTTGACAGCAATTACAAAATAGGGAAATTTCATTAGGGTGGATGCATTCGGTAGTGGCTATGTTCAATTGTGGGTGTATTCGCTATAGTGTTGTGGGTATCAACACCTCATATTATCCTTAGGTATGATAACAAAAACTATAACTTTTTAGTGGATACAGGAGCTTTCATAAGCTTAATTAAAACAAAATGTATATACGAAGAAGACGTTAATTTCCAAGAAACGACAAACTTTGTAGGAATTGGTAGATCCAATAGATTTAGTATAGGAAGTGCAAACATTACTTTAGAATATGACGACGAAAACCTTGATACGTTTTTACTTGATATTTCTTTCCACGTTGTAATGGACGATGTTATAGGTCATTACGACGGGATACTAGGTATCGATTTCTTAAAAGAATCTGAGTTCTGTATTAATTTGAAGCGTGAAATCATGTATAATGATCATATAATAATCAGATTATTATCAAACGAGGAAACAAATAGATTGGAAGTTTCAAACTGTGAAGGACAACGGATTGAAGGGAAATCAACTTCAAGCGCACCATCACAGTCAATGAAGTCTAGCTATTTAGTTAATACAAACGAAAATAAACAATGCACGAAGAAATCATTAAATGCAAACGTAAATAAATTAGAAATTTCATACTGCAAAGACCAACGGATTGAAGAAAAATCATCTTCAAAAGCGCCTTTACTGTCAATGTATTCTAATTACTTTGGGAAAGAAAACGAAACTATTAAAAGAAATAACGATAGGAATGGAAAAGAAAATGATAAAAGATTTAATCTATTGTGGAGTAAGCTAAGAATTGGTCATATAAAAAACGACTTAGAATTGAAAGGACTAAATAAATTGGTAAAAGAAAATGCCAATATTTTTTGCTTAGAAGATGAAAAATTAACAGAAACGTCTGTTATTGAACATCACATACGAACGATTAATGAAATTCCTATAAACGCTAAAACATATCGTTACCCCAAGGTACATAATGATGAGGTAAATAAACAACTAGAAAAACTACTTAACGATGGAATAATACGTCACAGTCAATCTCCTTGGTGCAGTCCTTTATGGATTGTTCCTAAAAAATCGGACGTTAACGGAAACCCTCAATGGAGGATGGTGATAGATTTTAGGAAATTGAACGATATTACTATTTCTGATTCCTACCCGATTCCGAATATTACTGAAATTTTGGATCAACTTGGAGGTGCGAAGTATTTCACAACCTTAGATCTAAAATCGGGATTTCATCAGATACCTTTAAGTAAGGAAAGTATTGAAAAGACAGCTTTCTCAACACCTTATGGCCACTTTGAATACACTCGAATGCCATTTGGACTAAAAAATGCTCCTTCTTATTTCCAAAGAATGATGAACACTGTTCTGGCAGATCTCTTAGGTAAACAATGCTTTGTTTACATAGACGATATCGTTGTTTACGGTAGTAGTCTAGAGGAACATAACGAAAGACTTAAGAACGTATTCCATAGATTGAAACAAGCCAATCTTAAGGTCCAAATAGACAAATCTGAATTTCTTAAGGAAGAAGTTCAATATTTGGGATACTTTATTACGAACAAGGGTTTACTCCCTAATAAAGAAAAGGTTAAAGCAATCGACAATTTACAGAAACCAACAAATTCCAAAGAAATAAAGAGTTTTATAGGAATGATAGGATATTATCGAAAATTTATAAGGAATTTCAGTATCATAGCATCACCTCTATACAAGTTATTGAAAAAGAACGTTGAGTTCATTTGGAAAGAAGAACATACTAAAAGTTTTAGTGAACTTAAAAGGCTACTTAAGGAGCTTACTTTGTTACAATATCCTAATTTCGAAAAACAGTTTATTATTACAACTGATGCGAGTAATTTGGGACTTGGTGCTGTCTTGTCACAAGAACACTCTGGAAAAGATTTGCCTATCCACTTTATAAGTAGGACTTTAAATAAAGCTGAGGTTAATAATTGTACTACAGAAAAAGAATGCCTTGCAATCGTATGGGCCATACAACAGTTTAGACCTTACCTTTACGGACAAACGTTTATTATTAAAACTGACCATCGACCATTAACTTGGTTATTTAATGTCAAAGATCCCGGATCAAGATTAATAAGATGGAGACTTAAACTGGAAGAATACGATTATAAAATCACCTATAAAAAAGGTGTAGATAATGTGGTAGCTGACGAGCTAAGTAGGAATATGGTTTTCCCAATATTTAAGGATCAAGAATCAGATGATCAAAGTAGTATAACATCTAAATTAAATAAAGAACAAAGAAAAACAGCAAAAGAAATCTTTGGAGAAGACTTTTTAACAGATGAGGAATCCGAAGAAGACGAAAATGTGTATTGGAAGAACCATGCACTAGTAGAGGTGTTAAGAAAAAATTGAATAAAAATATATTCATTGAAAAGGAAATATCTGATAATCCAGTAGAAGAAGAGGTTAATGTTAATAATCAGGTAGTTAAAGAAAATGTTAATGAAGAAACTATAAACGAAAGTTCCTTAGAAAACCTTCAAATTATAAATAATAAAGAGGAACAGTTAAAAATAATAAAAGAATATCATGACGGCCTAATCGGAGGTCATGGCGGACAAAAAGCAACAATCAGTAGAATTAAAGAAAGATTTTACTGGCAAAATCTAAACAAAGATGTCATAGAATATATTCAAAAATGTAACCAATGTCAGAGACAAAAAATTAATAGGCATCCTTGTAGAAACCCAATGAAGATAGTAACTTCAGCTGATCACAGTTTTGAAAAGGTAGCAATGGATTTAACAGGTCCATACATTGAAAATAATAAAACTATCTTTTCGTTAACGATTCAAGACGATTTAAGTAAATTTATTAAATATGTACCTATTGAAGACAAAAAAAGTGAAACTGTAGCTAGAGCATTTACAGATGAATGGGTACTAAATTTTGGAATACCAGAATATATTCTCACTGACAATGGTGGTGAATTTGTTAATGAATTAATGAAGGAATTATGTAAGATGTTTGACATAAAGCATTTACGTACTAGTAATGCATATCCGCAATCGAATGGATCAGCGGAAAGATCTCATGCTAGACTAGGTGAATATTTGAGGTTAGTTAATAAAGGGAAAACAAAACCTGAATATGCAAAATTATTTGGGTATGCCGCATTCTTTCATAATACTGCAATTCATAATAGTACAGGATTTTCTCCATATGAAATGATATTTGGAAGAAAAGCTAACATACCAAGCGAATTTAGTAATTTATGTTTTAAAACCACAACTGATTATACTCAAGAATTACAGCTTAAATTAATACGGATGGAAACAGAAGCTAAAAGAATTATGTTAGAAAAGAAAACTAAATCAAAAGAAAGATATGACAAAAGAATAAATTCTAATGTAAAAGAATTTAAGAAAAATGATTTAATTCTTGTTGAAAACGATAAAAGAGACAAGTCCAGCGAAAAGTATGTAGGTCCATATAAAATTATAAAAGTTTTAGAAAACTCAGTTATAATAAGACGAAATAATAAATCAATGAAATATAATAAAGGAAAAATAAAACACTATAAGAATTGACAAGTTTTATTTACAGATTTTTATTGGCTTTGAACAGCATTTTTGGTAAAATATGGGAGAATTTTCCATCAAACGGAATATATTACAAAAACATCGGAAAACTGAAGCAACAAACAGGAAAGGTATCAGTAGTAACTAATATCGACCTTCGTCAGATAACAGACCAAATAGATATAATTAATAATTTTGTGGCAAGTGTAAATGATGAATGCTTAATAGAAATTCCCGAATGTGTGGAATTCGTTAAGAAAGCTAAAATACAAATAATGTCATTAAGGAAAAACTTAAGAGTTATTTACCACTTATTAGGAGTTGATAAAAGATACAAAAGAGGTTTATTAAATATTGTTGGATCAGGATTTAAATTTTTGTTCGGAACTTTAGATAGTGAAGATGCTGAGCAATATGAAGAAGCAATAAGAATTACTAAAGCAAATAGCGAATATGTGCATAAAAGTCAACAGGAAGAAATTAAAATTTTATATGGTTTAAATAAACAAAATTTGGTTCTAAAGGGTGCATATTACGAAGTAGGAAATCTTACAAACACTCTGACCAATACATTAGAACAAGTTTCAAATAACATTAATAAAGACAAGAAAAAATTTATTTTAAAAGATTATTTTATTGAGTTGAAAATCAGAATATATTTCTTAATTAACCATACCGAATTACTTATAGATCAGATAACTGAAGCTATTCTATTCCTTCAAGACAGGGTTATACATCCAATTATTATTGAACCTAAATACTTCATAGAATTACTGAAAAATAGTGACAAAGAAAACCAAATGTTATTCACTCCTACATTGGAATCTTATAATAGGATAATGAAAGAAGTAAAACTAATCTCATACGTAAAATCAGATAGATTAGTGGTAGTTATATCGATTCCTTTGTTAGAAAATTCAAGCTCGGAAGTTTTTGAAATGATTAATGTGCCATATTATGGAACAAAACGAAACTTATATGTTATTGAACAAAAAGTTAAGTATTTAGTAATTAAAGAAAATAAAGAAGAATATTTTTTTAACAATAATCTCCTTGATAATTGTAAGATGATTGATAAATATTTTATATGTAAACAATTAGAATTTAAGAATAGTATTTTGAATAACGATTGTGAATTAACAATCTTTATGAACAGAATAAATAGTGATTGTAAACTAAAACAAATAATAAATCATGTAGAAATTTTTCATAAGATTTTTGAAAATAAATATTTATTCGCCTTAAGCGACGAAACGAGATATAAATGTAACTGTTCTGAAAATCAAACTATTGAAGACGGATTAATAAATAACATTGGAATCTTAAATCTGAAAGCAAACTGTACTTTTGAAACTTTGGAAACTAGAATTGAAACTCTTGAACAAGAATTAATTATAGAAAACAAAGATGTTTATCGACCCGCACCAGTGGACTGTTGTTTTAATGCCAAATTGAACGAATTGAACAATCTAGATACAGAAAATGTAAATTTGCCTAAAATACAGCTTAAAAGTTTAACTGAATTACAAGATTTAACGATCGAAATTAGAAATCAAGAAAGCTATGTAACAAGAAAATTTAAAGAAATACCACCTCATGTTCAAGGCACGTTGTTCGGTATAAGTGGAACTATTCTTTTAATATGTATAATTTATTTTTCTTTAAAATTCATTAAAGGAAATTGTATAACTATTTTCCGTAACTGTTTCAATAAAAGAACTAAACAACCTGTTATCGAAAGAGAAAAGATAGTACATTACTATGATATCAATAAAAGTAAAACAGTATTAAGAAAACCAAATTCAAATGTATTTAAATTAAGTGATTTTGTTAAAGTTAAAGAAAATTAATTTGTTAAATAAAAATATAATTTTCATTCTTAAGAAGGGAGGTGTTATGCATAACGTCCCACACTGGGACTTTGTTTATCGTAATTCAATACTCCTCAAGTGTGATGATACGATTTGTTTATCTTTCGAATGAAGATCATAAATAATAATCTTATGATGCCCATTAGTATGTCATGATATGTTTATGCATTCCACTCCACCATTCGATATCAATAATTTTACAAGCGCTACATTTAACTTATCTTGAATATGTATGTATGTATGTATGTATGTATCACAGCATCGATACACATTTACAAGTTTCCTTATGATAAAATTGAATTGAATAGTGAGTCTTAAGTCAACTCTCGTCGAATAAAGAAAGAATAATAAAAACTCAAAGTCTTGACTTTTATTCAATACTTTTTCTACGCATAACAGCACTAGCGATTTCACTAAGATGTGTGTCCCAATCACGTTGGTCATCTTTGACATATGATCGTATAGCTGCTAGCAACGTTCTATTTACTCTTTCCGATGCATTTGACTGTGGAGAGTAATTCGCCGTTTTAAAATGACGTATTCCATTTCTTGACAAAAGGTTTTGGAAATCATTTGACAAAAATTGTCTACCATTGTCAGAGTGAATGATTTGAGGCACTCCAAACATGCTAAATACGTCATTGTGAAGAAATCTAACAATGCTTGAAGTATTTGCGTTTTTTAATGATTTTAGCAACACGAACTTGGTTAGGTGGTCCAGAACAACAAAAATATACGCATGACCAGATTTCGATCTGGGATATGGACCAAGAAAATCTACATACAATTTTTGAAATGGACGATCTGAACAATAACTAGACGATATTTCGGGACGTAGAATTTTATTAGACGCTTTACATTGCTTACAAATTTCACATTTTAACATAAAATCCTTTATTTGCACTGTCATATTGGGCCAATAACAAAACTGACGGATTCGGCTCAAGGTTTTCGCAATACCTCCATGAGCTGCTTTTGGCGGTTCATGAGCGCGAACAATAATTTCGTTCGTCAACCCTGAAGGAATCCATAGTTTCCAGTGATGTTCTACAGTACATTCATCGGGAGCTATGAAAGTTCGTTTGTAGACGTAGTCATCTTCAACTTTTAAATCAGAAAGTCTGTCCTGATTATCGTTGATAGTCTTTATTAAATCTAGATATTCTCTAGATTTAAACTCGGTAGAGTCAAGATCTATTATTGATGCTACATTTGTAACGTCAATACATTCAACATACATACGGGACAGGGTATCGGGGACAACATTCAATGTACCTTTTCGGTGTTCAATTAGGAACGAAAATGATTGCAGCTTAAGGCTCCACCTAGCTAATCTGCCGCTTAGGTCTTTGAGGCCCATCAGCCACTTCAGACTTGAATGGTTATAACTGTGAAATCCATTCCCTCAACGTAAGGCCTAAATCGTTTGATCGCCATTACAGCTGCTAAGCACTCTTTTTCGGTCACACTGTAGTTCTTTTGACACGAATTTAACTTTTGTGAAAAGTATGCAATCGGGAATTCTTCGTTCACATCGTTCCGCTGAAAAAGTACAGCACCTATTCCGGTGTCTGACGCATCACATTGAACATAAAAACGTTTTTTGAAGTCTGGATGTGTGAGTACTGGTGCACTCACTAAAGCATTCTTTAATTTATTAAAAGCTGAAACAGCCTCATCTGACATGCAAAATTTTGTGTTTGATTTCCTTAATGTGTCTGTGATTGGTGCAGTCAGGGTTGAAAAGTTTTGAATAAAACGTCTGTACCAACCAGCAAGACCTAGAAATCTGCGAACTTGTTTCGTAGTTTTTGGCAAAGGAAAATTCTCAATAGCTTCGACTTTTGCGGGATCTGTTTTCAAAAGGCCGTCTCCAACTATAAATCCAAGGTATTTAAGTTCCTCGAAGCAAAATTTTGACTTATTTACATTTATAGTCATATTAGCCTTGTGTAAGCAAAGAGCAACTTCTTCTAATAAAGAGACATGGGTTTCGAAATCTGGCGCAATTATTAAAAGATCGTCCAAATAAACAAAAACGCGATCTTTTAGTCGGGATGGGATGACCTTGTCCATTAATCGGCACATTCTTTGTGCCGCATTACATAGCCCGAAAGGCATTACCCGAAACTGGTACAAAGGTCTTCCCGGTATCGCAAAAGCTGTCTTTTCTCTACTCTGTCCCTCCAACGGTATTTGCCAAAAGGCATCCTTCAGGTCTACGCTACTTATGAAGTAGGTATCCTGTAACCGGCTGAGAAGCCCGTCGATGTGAGGAAGAGGGTAAGCGTCCTTCTTGGTCAAACTGTTTAGCCGACGAGAATCTAGGCATAATCGATTTTTACCCGGTTTTCGAATAAGGACTACTGGTGAACACCAACAAACAGGGTAGTGTCGCTGTTTTACAGGTGTCGCGTCTCCCGTGTCTATTACATGCTCTTCCAAATGTGTTTTACCCAAACCATGTTTAGAAAAACATAAAAACTTTTCCTTTACACATTCTAATTTAATTTTTTGTTTTTCAGATAGCTGATGGATATTGTCATCTTGAGTTGGAGTTGAAGTACCTATGGAGCTGATGATATTAGGAGCTAGTTGGAATACCTTCCAAAAATAAACCCCAAGGTAGATTTCCTGATCTAAAGACGGCACTAAGTAAAATGTGATTATTTTTGTCTGACCTTTATAATCTACTTTTGTCTTCAACCTTCCAACTATCGATTGACTTTTTCCATCTGCAGTTTTAACATTCGAAATAAAAGAAGTGTAAGATATATTTCTGGATTTGAGGAAATCTAAACAACCTTTGCCTAGTATGCTAATGCTTGCTCCACTGTCTAATAAGCCAAGCATTTCTTTATCAGCAATTTTAATCCTTGCGTATGGCCTTGGATCACAGCTATTGTAAATATAAGACGCTGCTATGCTTCTCCTTTCATCTTTCTTCTAAATCTTTCCCGTGTCTTTTTAATCCTATTTGATATAATTGATGAACTAAAACTTCCAAAAATTCTATCTCTAATATTGTTATATTCTCTTAACCTAATATGTAATGGTTTTAAGACTATCCTATTTACATTGCTATTCGTTCTTTTGCTTTCATTTTTATCTGTTTTTAATATTATAATTTTCTCATTATTTTCAGAAAATTCTTGAGCTTTTTCACGGGTTGAAATTACGGCTGGGTTTGGGTCAAACGCGATTCCCCCGCTAGACTCGCGTTCCTCCTCCGGTTTTCCGGATTACAACGACCACATCTTGGTGTTATCACACCTACTTGGCCGCATTTATAGCAAAAGATGGTTCTTTCACTTTCGCAATCTATAAATGAATGCCCTACCTGTCGACAATTCCAGCACGTGTACCTACTTTGATCTGTCTGTTTCTTCGATGTTGCTGGACGATCTTTGTAAAAATTGACAGCACCTAAATGTTCACTTCGAATTCCGGATACTACGTTGCTTTCATTTTCCAACTCATTAACATACCTAGCAGATGGTCGCTGTTGTTTCGGAATTTCCTTGTGTGGAAACGCGTTTTCGGCATCTTTACAAGCGTCTTTTAGCTGTTCAATGGTAAATATCGGCATTGCAAAGACTAACCTCCCCACACTTTCCTTTAAATTCCTTTTCATTATTCTGACTATTTCAATTTCAGGTATTGGATACCGCAGTTGAGATCTTAACCTGGATATGGAGTTGAAATAGTCATCGGTTGACTCCCACATCCCTTGCCTACGATCTAATTCCCGCAAAAGCTGAAAATCGGATTTTGCATTTCGAAATTGGCGAATCAATGCATCACGTAGTACTGGCCAGGCAGGTTGGTAACTGTTTCGTTTATACTGCCAATACCATTCATATGCCCCACCAGATAGTAACAAGTGAAAATCCCTTAGGACTTCATCCCAAGGGCAATTATATTGGACTTGAAGGGTTTCTAAGCGAAAGATGAAATCCTCTACGCTAAGGGTATCCTGCTTACCATCAAAGTTAAGTCCCCACTTGTCAATTTTTATTGGTGTTCTCAACAAAGGGTAGTTTGGATGGCTTTGATGTTGATGATTTGTTCGTTGTTGCTGTCCGGCCAGGTAATGAACATTTGCATCATAGCTGTAAGTATGAACATTCCTATTACCATATTCATTACCCCTATTTTGTCGCAGCTGATTGATGTCATTAGGAGCCGGATCGGAATACCTTGCCTCTGGGTGAAATTGTGAAGGATTTTGCCTACCTGATCGATTTTGTGTCGGAGCTTTGTTCGAAACATAGCTTGAAGTGGATGTTTGAGGTCGAGTTATTTCATCTGCAGGTTTGTCAATTTGTTTGTTTTTGAGCAACAATTCTGAAAACATATTTTCTATTTGCTTACTCAGACCTACCGAAATTTCTTCTCTGAGCGAAGATTGGTATTTATTGATTGCGGTTTCAATTGCCGAATTTACATACGACTTTAAATCGGAATTCGGATCTGTGTTGGTGTTGAAAGATGGAATCACATTTGGAGGTCGTGGTGGATTGGTCATTGTATTTTGACTCTCCAGAGATGCTGCACCTAAGTTAGTCAAGTTGCTATACGACGGTGCTCTAACTGAGGAGAAGCAACCTGACTGAACGTTAGAAGTCGGGAAAAGAGGCAGACCCGAATTGGTTGGTAGCTGACAGGAATTCGATGTAGTACCTAAATCGTAAGGGTAATCTAAATTAAAAGGACGTTGGGAAACATTCGCTCTCGGAGGAGTTGGGGAGAGTGTGGCATTTGGCGTCCGTGGAATAGCCCCTGTCGATATTAAGACGTTGGAGTCTTCATTTGCGGTGTTTGGCACAGTGGATGGATTTAACCTTTTAGGAATTGGAGAGCGTGTTACGTTCGCCATCGTTTGTGGTAAGTGTTGCGAATTAACTTGAGAATTAACTTCTCGTATCAATAGAATTTGTTCTTTTTATATTTTGATTAATTAATAACTTTTCAGATTTACTCATCCTACTCTACAATTTAATATTTTAAGTTAAATTAATCAGTTTTTGGTTATTACTACCAAAAACATATATATACAAACAAAATTTAAACAAAAAAAAATGTAAAGAACAAAAAAAATAAATAAGAAAAAAGTATGAAAACAACAATATCTGAATAAATAGAAAACGAACGAAATTGAATTGAACAAAAAGAAAATAAGTTAAATAAATATGGATAAATGAACGAATAAATAAATTAAATAAATATCTACAAAAACGAATTAATAAATAAATAATAAACAAACAAAATGAATGTAAAAAAAAAAACGAAATAATTTAATAAATAGAACAACCAAAAAAAAAATGAATAGTAACGAACGATTTTGAAATAAATGTATAACCAAAACGAAAATGAAAATGGTTTAACTTATAAATATGTAAACTCTTTAACATACAAACAAAACCGCTTGTATTAGACCCTTCACTTTATTTGAAAAAAATTAATGTTTAAACAAAAGTATAATTTAATTATTTATCATAATTAATCGGGGTGCTTCAGGCGGTCATGTTCAGTGGCGTTATTGTTGACTTACGCATCATGGTGTGATCACTTGGCAACTTTTGATTAGAAATTTGAAGACATCAGACGGACTAATAGATTTATTCCCCAGTTTGGTGAAATTGGTAACACAAAAATAATACTCGGACTAAAGACATTACATTTCAAAACTTCCCGCAATTGCGTTAAAGCTTTATGGGCTTTTTATGCAAGACTTGGCATGAGTTGAAATGTAATACACGAAAAGGAAAAACTAGGTTTTTAGGAATGCACTAGTGCAACATGACATGACAAACAATCATCAGTCAGGGCCACTAGATACATTCAGAAAAATGACGATACTAATGTGAAAAGAAAAGTTAAAGTTGGGATACGAAAGTAAAATGTAACAAAAATAAGAATAAGGATTGAAGAATGGACTAAACTAAACAGGTTCCAATTGTTATCGTTATCAACACATACGGCACCCGTAGCAATTCGATTTGGTCATAGAAGACATTCCAAATGAAGACTTACGGGTTTCCTTGTGTTGATACCGAAAACATTTGTTGACAAATACTAATAAGGACTAAGGACTTGCACAAAAAAAAAAAAAACGTTGGGCGCCATTTGTTGTAGGCTTGGCGGACGGAAAATTGTGGATAATTGGGAATTGGAATTGTAGGGAATTTAGGATGTGGAAGGGACCTTAGGATAGGAATGGGAATAGAGAGGAAATGAGTGTTGGGTGTGAAAAGAATGGCATGCTTGCGTAGCACGGCTCTGCTTGCCGGATGGGGTGGTTCTTTCTCCACACACTCAACTAAACCTACCACAAAACATTTATCATGCCGCATGCATGTATATATATATATATTTTTTTATTTTTACTATTATGTTTACCAAAGAAAATATTTAAATTTGGTTTCATCCAGAACCGCCGTTTGATACTTCTTTTGTATCTTAGCTGGATATCGAACCGCGTTTCCTACCTAAAGAGAGCTCTATTTAAGGAGATTGTGTGGTATATCGATTAGACAACCACTTAACACACGACGCGTACTTATATAATAGCGGGGGAGGGCGAAACTCAATTTATTACAACAAATCAAATTTAATATATATATATATATATATATCACGCCAATCAAACTTAAAACTAACAATAACAGGAACAACTTATTATGTATTCCTTTTCCTTTTCCTTTTCCTTTTTTTTTTTTTTTTTTTTTTTTTTAATTTTTAATTTTTAATCTTTTTGCAGGCCACGCTTGCAAATTAAATCCTCAAGCTTTGCTTGTGCTTAGAGTTTAGATACTAATCCATGTGGTACAAAAAATCCGCGATGAAGACAATATTCAATAATTCAATTGCCGCTTACAACATGCCAATACAAGTAATACTTGAAGTTACGTTGATCAATTTATACCAAATATATATGTACAAAACCTTGTGACATTTGGTGCATTACGCATCCCATGAAGAAAGCGCGTGCACGCCACCTCACTTGCAGCTTGGATCCTTCTTCTTGATCCAGGTTTAATTGGCAGCTCCGGTCGTCGTATTTCCTCACTTTAACCACTGTAGAATGTCTCAATTTACAATATTCTTATTGTAACTATATCACTATCAACTTCAACGCACCAACTCTCTTGTAGTTCCAATCATATGTATCTTTACTATTCAGCAATGCTATTCGCGTTCATGAAACCAATTCCATAGACTTGTGTCTCTGACCACTGCACAAACTGTTCTCCTCTTCCTTTACCTCGAGTCGCGAAGGTTTCCTCCCGTACCTTTTCGACTACCATCCTAGTACCCGTTTTTTTTTTTTTTTCTACTCAAGTGGGATAGAATGTCCTACCAATACCAACGTCCATACATAATTTGAGTTCGAGTTCAAATATGGTTGGTGTCTATGATTACCAATTCGGTTGTTTTTTTTTTGTTAGTATTCGCGCCTAGATGGCGGTGGAATCATAAACAGCAACACAGAATGTCAAAATTATATCAGCTGGGCGACATATCAAATTTAATGTGGATACACACTAGGTAAGGTCATCTTCTAATGTAAATATTTATTTTGCAATATTTTTAAACAAAAATATATTTTTAGGTGACTGTAACAAAGTGCCTAACTTCGTCTACCAATCTCTTTGCGTTATTTTTGGGAGTTTCTGATATGTGATGAATATCAGTATGGGATCCCACGATGGATGCATTGGTTGCTAATATAATGCAAATCTTAAAGACTTCAGCAGATTCAAATTGAATCTTTTGCTGTTCAAATAATATTTTTAGTTGGGTGTTCACTAATTTTCTTTTATTTTGGAACCTATCAGTGATAATTTCCCAAGCCGATGTATAGCTTTTGCAATCGAATGGAGGATGTGATATTAAATCACTCAAAGATGATCTAAGAAATTGGAGTTTTCGAATATCCGATAGATCGACGTTTTGATCTATTAAGTTTTCAAAAACGTTATGGAATTCGATCCAGTCTTAGGGTTTGGCAGAAAAGGGTTTAATATGTATTCGCGGATGACGGATCTCCGACACCGCAGATTTTGTGGTATTTAGACGAGAAATTTCCAAATTTACACTGTTTGCGTATGTCTTTAAGCGGATCCGCCGCGTTACTAACAATTGCGGTATGGAAACTCTTAACACATTTAAAAGTTTCATCAACGTCTGCTGAACACGCGTTCACATAACCCCTTGATTTACGCGACTCGGTCTAATTTTGGTATTCTAGAAAATCCGCAGATACTTCTTCGAGAAGACGTTCTTGTCTTTCGATGGACTTGAATAGTTTCAACATTTTCTTTAATAGGTTTGTGGGGGTTGAAAGAAATGTTTGCTTTGTTCATTAATTGTTTTTTGGTATTTGGTCACTGGGAAAGGGGATAATTTTACAACCGGTCGTTAGAGTTTTGCCGTTTTTGTTCTCATTGTCGCAACGCGCGTGAGACCGTCCGAACCGAACCATTCGGACGAGATGAATTTACCCTCTCTTCTTATCTCGTGTTCGGCTCCTTTGAAGTTTGTACCACAATCGCTTAAGAGATTAGCGCACGTTCCTCTTCTCGCTACAAATCTTCTTAAGGCAGCTATAAAGGCGGGTGTACTAAAATCGGATACAAGGTCAATATGTATAGCCTTTGTTGATAGACATACAAATACGGCTATACATCCTTTTGCGACTTTGTTACATCTCCCTTTCCATAGTTTTATTTCTATGGGCCCTGCATAAACGAATCTCGTATTTAGAAATGGCCTGCAGCATTGGACTCGTTCCGCTGGGAGGCTGCCCATTAGTTGCTGCTGCATCTTAGCCTTTTGACGATGACATCGAACGCATTTGTGGATCGTGGATTTTATCAATCTTTTAATGTTTGTGATCCAATATGCGTTCCGTGTTTCTGCCATCATCATTTTTATTCCTCCGTGAAGGGTTCGTAGATGGATGTCGCTGACAATTAGTTTTAAGACATGGTGTGAATCTGTCAGTATTACAGGATGTCGCTGACTAAAGGGAAAGTTATCAAACAACATTTAACATAGTCAGCATAAACCAGTACACACGCCAATGCATCTACCTGAGTCAGCACACGCGCTGGTTATCTGCAGCGGATACGGATCATATATCCGTCTGGCACAACGACCTGATATGCTGACATCATCTAAATTATAATAATGAAATCATAAAAATAGCTGATAAGTAAAATTGTATTGTCAGAATTTAGTAAGCAGTGAATAAAGCGAGACTTCTGTCTCTTGAAAAAATATTTTTTAAATGTTAATAATCAAAAAGTAATAACTGGCGCCCGAGCAGACACCCGCGTTTATATCCGTAAGAACAAACGTATGTCGTGTTAATAGCTAACCGTCGGAACAGCAAACAAAAAAAAGTAAAAAAAATAACACTATCGCGAGCGTTAACCATTCGAACAACGCAAAATAAAATTGTCGTGAGTTAATAACTAATACTTTCGCGAGCGCTAACCATTAGAACAAGTAGAACAATAAGTGTCGCGAGTGTATCCGAAAATAATACAGGATTTTTTTTATCGCAAGACAGAAACAAGTGAGTGATTTCGTACCAATAGTAGGCCTGAGCGAAAAAGGGGGAATACGGATCATCCGAAGTTAAACATCACCAAACATAGCTGAAGGATTTCTCAAAACCAACATGAAAATTTCAGCCATACTCATGTGAGTTCAGTTTTCATTATAATATCTTAAGAACTTAATCTTAACGTTGCTTAGAGCATAATTTTCTAAACTAGTTTATAAAAACTAAAAACAATAAGCGACAAATAGGCCATTACAAATTACTTAAATATAAACAATGGAAGATATACAGGATGTAATTCGCCAATTAACTGGTGCAGTGAATGCCCAAATCGAGATTGTAAAAAAGATTGAACTCAGATTAGGTACTTTAGAAACCACAGTCTCTAGCAACAAAAATCCAAATCTAGTAAATGTTCAACCTTCGCTAACTGAACAAGATCTGAAAGAGATAATTAAACTCCCGGACTGCGTTAGAGAACTCTAAGTTTGCGACGGAAATCCAGTTGAGTACCTTTCTTGGGTACATACCGTGGAGAACATACTTAAGGACAACGCAGTAGTCAAAAATAAACCAATTTATAGATCTGTACTTCAAAGTATAAGGCAGAAAATTAGGGGACATGCCGATACAGCCATCATATCATACAATATATATGATGAGGACTGGTCGTCTATTAAAAAGTGTCTATCCCTCCATAATGCCGACAAGCGAGATATAACGACGCTCGAACACCAACTGAATATCATGTCACAAAAAGGTTCGACCCTCGATGAATTTTATGCGAGCGTGAATCACCAGATTTCTTTTATAATAAATAAAATAAAAGCTGAAGACTACTCAGCAGAAACGGTAAATGCACTCACAGAAAATTATAGAAATCGTTCTCTAGATGTATTCATAAGAGGTTTAAACGGCGATCTCTCTAAAATGTTAATTATTCAAAAACCACAAACCTTGCCAGAGGCGTATACCTCTTGTTTAGAAGTACAGAATCTGAATTTAAGAAATGTCTCAATCCACAAAAGGGACTCGACGAACACTGTCTCCGCCCCTATAAATCAAATATTTAATAATCAACGAGAACCTGCCTATTTACCTCCAAAACCCCTACCAATACAACAGAGGATCAAAGCTTATTACATACAACCTAATAAGCAATACCAAAGAAATCATCCCGCTCCACCAAGACCACACACAAAACTTTGGAGCGGATGGATGTAGATAGATCTGTCCAAACAAGACAGGTCAACTACATGAATAGACCGGCAACCCAACCAAATCATTATCACTCAAAACGAGAAAACGACTCAGACAACTACCGTCCAAAACAACAACGACTTTTTAACATCGTTACAGAAGTAGAAGAGGGTCAAAGAGAAGACTATAATGAAGTGGAAGAATACTTAGAAACATACAACTAAGTAGAAGAAGAAGAAGAAGAAGAGGAAGAAGAGTATCCTTCTGGGGCAAATTTTATGACTGATGCCTCTTTTTTTTTATAATTTACACGTACTCAAGGGGTTATGAATACCCTTTATATTTTACCATAGTACGAGCGTTAGAGAAGGGGAAGAAAGAGAGGAAAGGAAAGATTTTGGATGTAGTGGAGACTTAAACTCCATGGGTGGTGTTCCGAACTAGCTTCGGGGAGTCACTATTTCTTGTGTTCGTTAAATTTGAAGAAATTCAAGATGGTGTGCATACTTTTAGGTATTAAACCGACCTTTTTATTTCTTTTAAGTAAGAGTGAAATGGATTTTGGTTGGGATTGAACGCGCAACCTTCCACTCAACAGACGAACACATTACCACTACACCGCGGCCACCCATAACTAGTCAAGGTAAAGTGTTGAAATTCTTGATTGATACGGGGCAAATAAGAATTTCATCATTCATTCCTTGGGAGAAAATGCTGTCCGCATTAAAAAAACCCTTTCAAATTTAATCTGCAGGAGGAGAAATAACCATCGAACGAAAAATCAGCGGTAAATTTTTCAAAAGTATAGGGAATAATATCACCTTAGACTTCTTTGTTCTGCCAGGACTGAAGACTTTTGATGGAATTATAGGTGACGACGCCTTAAAAGAGCTTGAAGCCGTTACAGACAGGAAGAATAACATACTTACAATAAGCTCAAACATACAAATTCCACTAAAAGAAAAACGATCCACCCAGGTATACAACATAGAAATTAGAGATCAGCATTTGCCCGAAAAACAAGGAAAGCCCTTCAACATATCATGAAAAGACATAACAAGATCTTTGGTCCAGTCAACGACCATGAACTTATAGATACCAATGTAAAAGCGGAGATAAAAACAACCACGGACGAGCCAATATACACAAAATCTTACCCATACCCTGTGAATCTAAGGACAGAAGTTGAAAAACAAAAAAAAAGGTATAAGAAGACGGAATAATAAGACCTTCAAAAGCCCGTATAACTCTCCTCTTTGGATTGTTATAAAGAAGGTGGACGCTTCGGGAGAAAGAAAATTCAGAATAGTCATAGATTAGAAAAGTATTAACGCCGTTACAGTACCTGATACATATCCGATTCCGGATATTTCAAGTATTTACTATTGCTAGTTTAGGAAAATCAAGGTATTTCACAACCCTAGATCTCACGTCAGGGTTTCATCAAATCAAAATGAAGAAATCGGATATACCAAAAACGGCATTTTCAACAATGAATGGCAAGTTCGAATTTACTAGACTTCCGTTCGGTTTAAAGAATGCCCCGTCCATTTTTCAACGAACAATAGACGACGTTTTGCATGAGGAAATAGGGAAGAGTTATTTTGTGTATATAGACGACATAATTATACTCGGAGAAGACGAGGAGGGTCACCTCAAAAATATTGAAAGTATATTTACGAAACTAGAAAAGGCGAATCTCAGGGTTAATTTAGATAAAACAGAATTCCTAAAAGAAGAAACGGAGTTTCTGGGATATCTGATAACAAGCCAGGGCATTCAGCCAGACCCCAGAAAAATACAGGCAATACAAAAAATTAGACCACCGGAAAACCTTAAAGATCTTAATGGATTTCTTGGCCTTGCCTCCTACTATAGGAGATTCATAAGAGACTTTGCAAAAGAGCCAACCAATCAAAAAAAATTAAAATTGAATTAAACGCAGAGGAACTTAAATCCTTTAACACCCTAAAAGAACTATTAACATCCCCTGAAATACTGATTTTTCCTGATTTCGAAAGACCCTTCATTTTAACAACGGAAGCTTCAAATACAGCAATCGGTGCGGTACTTTCTCAGGGTGATATCGGAAAAGACAGACCAATCATTTACATCTCTAGATCACTCAATACAACAGAAGAACATTACGCCACCAATGAGAAGGAGATGTTGGCGATTGTCTGGGCTCTAGACAACTTACGTAACTACTTATACGGAGCCAAGAAGATTAAAATCTTAACCGACCATCAGCCCTTGACATTCGCTCTTAGCAGTAGAAATACTAATGCTAAGCTAAAGTGATTGAAATCAAGAATCGAGGAATATAACTATGAGCTAGTCTATAAGCCAGGAAAGACAAACTTTGTTGCTGACGCATTATCTAGACTAAAGACAGAGGTAAACAATTTGACTTCCTCCAGTGCAGCAACAATGCACAGTGAAGAAGAAGATAGCTCAGACTTAATTTCTCACTGCGAAGCTCCAATTAACGTATTTAAAAATCAATTAATCTCCAATGTAGGAACTGAAATTTGCATTTATGAGGAGCCTCACCAAAACTACCATCGGCATAACATCAGATTACCAGTAGTAAACAAGGAGAACCTTACACAGGTACTAAATCCTAATATTATCAACGGCATCAAAATTCCCGAAGAATACATACATTTACTACAGGAAACATACAAGGAAAACTATAGCAAGTTCAAAATACGCATAACACAGAGGGTAGTCGAAGATTTGGCAAATGAAAACAACCAATTAAGAGTCATCCAAGAAGAACAAAGTAGGGCTCATCGAAACTACAAAGAAAATAAAGATCAAATATTGGAAAAATATTACTTCCCGCGAATGAGCAACCTAATAAAAAAATACAATAGGAATTGTGACATATGCAACTCCAATAAATATGACCGCAATCCTTTGAAGCTTGAATTCGAAGAAACCCCTATCCCCACATATCCGTCGGAGATTCTGCACATAGACCTTTTCAAAATAGATTACCAAAAATTTAACACTTGTGTTGACAAATTCACTAAATTTACGAAATTTTTCCAAATCAAGGAAAAATCCGCCTTGTACTAGAGAAGCAAACTTATAAAAATTCTACATTACTTTTCGGTACCTAAAATCCTAGTTATGGACAACGTAGTAGTTTCATTAGTCCTATAATTGCTAGTTACATCAAAACACTAGGAGTCCAAATATATTTAACACCAACACAAAAAAGCGAGGTTAATGGTACAACTGAAAGGGTCCATTCGACAGTAATCGAAATGACCAGGTGCTTGAGGAAAGAATACCCTGACTTCACTACAAAAGAATTGATAAACATCGCAGTTGATCGCTACAACAACTCGATACACTCTGTCACGAAGAGAAAGCCAAGCGATGTTTTTCTCGGTAAAGTGCAAAGGATTAATTACAAAAACTTAATTGATTTCCAGGAAAAGGTAAACGAAGATTTAACAGAGCTCATTCGTAAAAATTAAAGGAAAAAGATAAGCAGGGGAAACCGTAGCAGGAGCAAACCCAGGACAAATCAAGAGGGAGAAACAGTGTTTGCTGCTGTCAAGCGTCGTGACGGAAAGCGTAAGCCTCCATTCACAAAAGAAAAAGTTTTAAAAGATAATCGAGTAACAATTATAACAGAAAACGGGGAAAAAATTCATAACACCAAACTTAAAAACGTAAATCAAAAACAAACATCCTCTTCTCTTCCCATCTTAGGTCGATCATAGGATTGACCACAGCCGTCCTAAATATATTTGAATAAAACGCCCCCATAATTACAATAAAGAAAGGAACTGGAAAAATTATAAATGGAACTTTAAAATTGGTACACCTAATAAACCTTACATCCTACGACGAAATCATCAGCAGTCTTACACCTATAATAGAATCAATGCACTACAATAGTACTACAAAAAGACTCAACTTTGCTATATGCTCTGGCACTACCAAAAACTAAAATAAAGGAATTTAATCATCTTTTAATTAGATCAACAGTAAAAGGCAACAGAAGAATACAACTGGAGACAAATGAATTACTTGTAAATCATGACGAACAGTATGGAATCAAGGAATTCTGCACTAAAATCCGTGACGTAGTATTACGTCGAGAGAACCAAATTCAAAAAATTACTTCAGACCATTTTATCAGTCAACTTTTAAAAGGACCGAATGCCAGTTTTGCAAAAAAGAGGTAATTGAACTCATCAACGATAACATCATCTTTCTGACTAACTTCTATGGAGACCTAAGACATCAGAACGAGACCAAAACATTGAATGGTACCTTCCTGGTACAATTCGACAATGACTCCATCGCTATCAACAATCAAGAATATTCCAACGAAGAAGTCACTATGCATCAGATACTACCGCCGATCCTTCGAGCTAACCAGACAGTTAAGGATATAAAATTAGACCTTGAATACTTACATAGTTTACACCTAGATAATATATAAAAATTGCATACATTTTCTCTAATTAATCATGTTTCAATCATTTCAGATGTTATCATCTTTCTTTTTATAATTATCATTGTAACCTTGATTGTTAAAAGTAGATATAAGAAGGAGGACAACCAGCTATAAATAAAGTTATCAACAGCACCACCACAGATGAATGACCCTTTGCAGCAACAACCCATTAAACATAATTTCTGATCCACGGGGCGTGGACTTAAAGGAGGGAAGAGTTATCAAACAACATTTAACATAGTCAGCATAAACCAGTACACACGCCACTGCATCTACCTGAGTCAGCACACGCGCTGGTTGTCTGCAGCGGATACGGATCATATATCCGTCTGGCACAACAACCTGATATGCTGACATCATCTAAATTATAATAATGAAATCATAAAAATAGCTGATAAGTAAAATTGTATTGTCAGAATTTAGTAAGCAGTGATTAAAGCGAGACTTCTGTCTGTAGAAAAAATATTTTTTAAATGTTAATAATCAAAAAGTAATAACTGGAAGTGCTGAATTTGCTGATCGACCTCCCACCCGCAGTAATCCTCCGTCGTAACGTAGAGTACTGCTCAAAATATGTTTTGTCAATCCTCAGACAGTGTGCAACGACAAGTGTCGAATGAGACTTCATATGAGTGAGGTTTGTTTGATAGAAGCTGTCTTGGAAATCAGCTTGGTTACATGTTTTCTTTTCTTTCTTGAATACACTACAGCTGCATAAGCTTTCTCAGAGGCATCGCTTATACCGTGCAGTTGCACCTGATCAGAGTCTTCATAATGAATCCATCTTGGTATTTGGATTGTCTCGAGCGCCATAAACACATTGCGTAGGTTCACCCAAAGATCGCTCGTCTCTGTAACGATTGGGGTGTCCCAGCCTAACTCTTAAAGCCAGAGCTGTTGGAGAATCAGTTTGGCCTTGACAATGCAAGGCGAGATCCACCTGAGAAAGTGAAAAAGACGTGCTATATCAGCTAACAAAGTGCGTTTGGTGTATGTCCTTACTGCAGGTAAAGTGATTTTGAAATTGAATGTATCTTGTGCTGGGTGCCATCGAATGCTGAGGGTTTTGATGGCATCTGTAGCGTCAAAATTCAGAGGAATATTTATTTCTCTTCTTGTCTTGGTAACGTAGGGATACGAGTTCTTTACATCGGCCGCTAGCTGATGGTGCTGATGCAATGGTGCTGATGCAGTGCCAAATGTGACTGTTTTCAGTACGAATGTCTTAAAAGGGCGTGAACTATTAGTTCTTCATAATATCAGCTGATAAGGGATATCAGCAGGTGCCATCCAAATTTGCCTGTAAATCATACTGATGTCAGCCACAAATGCCACCTTGAATTTCCTACATCTTGCCAGTAGTTCTATAATATCTGCTTGCAAGCGTGGACCATCCATCAAGTTGTCATTAACGGATTCTCCCTTCGACGTTTTGCACGACGCATCATATACCACGCGCAGTTTTGTGGTGGTGCTCGTCTCTTTTAAGACTGCGTGATGCAGCAAAAAATAGTGTTCACCTGTCAAGGTGTGCACATCGTTCATTTCTTTTTCCAAGTGCCCTTGTGTGAGATACTCTTGGATGCATTCAGTGTATATCTCTTTCAGTTTCTAATTCGTCACCAGTCATTTCTCAATCTGAAAGAATCAGGCTAACGCAGGTCTCTTTGAATTGCCGAGATCTGGACGACTATTGTTCTTGAATGGTAACTCAAATTCGTACCTACCGTCGACTCTTCGTTTACAGGTTCTTCGGAAATGTTGTTCACACAGTTCTTCTTCCTGCGTAAAATTTCTTTCTTCCAGATTTTCTTCTAACTCCCAGAACCTTTTCAGTTGAATGTTTAAGGAGTTAAAGTGATTTTGAATTATTCTACCACTACCTTCAACAGAGTTGTTGGTGTTTCCCGTAAGAATCCACCCTATTTCGGTACATTGAGCTACTGGAGCTCCCATTTCTCCTTTTACAAGTCCCTCTAAGATGATAGATGCATAAGCATCTGCCCCAGCAGCATATAAATCTTTCCCGGTGTGCTTAACGAGGGATCGGCTAGTTCGAGGTTGATCAGATGGGTCCAACTATTAGTTTTCTCTTGGTGTGTGGGTAGGATGGTGGTCAAATGTTTAAATACAAATGCCTTCATGCAGAGAGAAAATGATGGTCTTACTAATGAGCTAATTGTGACTTCAACTTGGTAATTTGATACGCCTGTTGAAGTCTGTCCTAAGCCTGTGACTTGTGCTGAAGTCTTTTGTCTCTTCAGGTTAAGCAACTGAGAGACATTTTCCGTGACAAATGTCGCTTCAGAGCGACGGTCAATCAATGCCCTTAAAATGTAAGACCTGCCATTCTGAGCCATGACCAGTGCAGTAGCTAAAAATGCTTTCGATTGTATTTTATTAGAGTGGATGTTAATGTTGTATTGTGAGTTCGGAGTCGGACTCGGTTGGCTTTGGGTTTGCACATTGGGAGTGCATATAAGATTTTGCGATGTTGAAGGTTGCTGGAGATTTTGTTTCATTGGTGCATAGGGAATCGCATTTTGATTCATATTGATTACCAATGACTTGATTTGGATTCGCTGATGTATTGTTGACATTAGCATTATTCGTCCCAATATAGTTGTTGGGAAAAGAGTGGAGCGATTGTTGGCAATAATGATTTTGCACATTTTGGTGTTTCTGGTGTTGAAAATATTGTGGCGATTTTTGTGGAGTATTTTGGGGATTATTTTGTGCATTTAAAACATCGATTGATGCTAGCGCAATTGTTACCCTGATGATCGTACCCCAAACGATTGAAAATATTTCGTGTAATTAATTCTCTTAGCAATTTGATGCTCAAGTTTAAAAATGTTTTGCAATGACGTATGCTAAGTTGCGGCTTTACAGATTCGACAGCGAAATTGTTTGTTTTTGCTTTTTGCCTTAATGTGGTAACTGTTAGATGTTGCTTTTCGAGAGGATGTCGATGCTAATTGATGTTTGGAAACTGTGTTCGATTCCATATAGTTCTCGAGAGAGCTGAATCTTCCCTCAATAAACGCTAGAAAGGTTTTCCAATCTGGAAGAGTCTTTGAAGTCTCCCAATGTCTTTGGGTAATTTTTTGGGAGTTTCTGATATGTGATGAATATCAATATGGCATCCCACGACTCGATATTTATTTCCAAACTGGAAAGAGCATGGATGAATGTGTTGCTTATATCACGCAAAGATTTTAAGCTTTCAGCAGATCCAAATTGAATCTTTAGCTGTTCTAATAATATTTTTAGTTGGGTGTTCACTAATTTCCTTTTATTTTGGAACTTATCAGTGATAATTTCCCAAGATTTTGCCATCGACTGGAAGATGTGATATTAAACCATCGGGAAGATGATTTAAGAAATTGTAGTTTTTTAATACCCGATAGATCGACAGTTTGATCTATCAAGTTTTCAAAAAAGTTATGGAATTCTATCCAGTCTTCGGGTGCGCTAGAAAATGGTTTAATATGTATTCGCGGAGGACGAATCTCCGACACCACAGTTTTTGTGGTATTAAGAAGAAAATATCCAAATTAGCAATGTTTGCGTTCGTAAATAGTTCAATGTCATCTTTTATCATGCCTCCAAATTGAATAAATATGCGCTTAATTTAAGCATATATTACATCCGCGAAGTATTTGTCTTTAAGCGGATCCGCCGCTTATACATTTAAAAGTTTCATCAACGTCTGCTGAACACGCGTTCAGCACATACTATATAAAGCATTCTCCCCTTATCTCTTATTAACTTGGTTTTTAATGCTTACTGTCCGACAACCGGTGTGACATTTTAAAGTTTACATATGAGAGTGAGAGAATGCTTATTTTTTGACACCGCACATTTGACATTTAGTTTTTTTTTATTTTTTCCTGTGTTTACTTCGCTCGTTTGGTTTCTCCTAATTTTACTTAATTAAAATTCGTGAACGCACGCGCGAGTTACGGTAGCCACTGTTCCCCCACTCTCCCTTAGAATGACAAGCTCAACAATAACCCTTAGAAGTAACCGCGCCCACAACCATCAACACAAACAACACCAGCAACCACAGAAGAGCAACGCACTCCGATTGCATTTCGCAATCGCAACATAAATTATTATCATAACGTACTCGCACAGGTTATTCCACGAACTCACTAATAAAATTATGACCAAACGTCTATCAGCCTTCCGGCCTAATTCAGTTCATGGAATTACATAGCGATAGTTAAGTTAGGCTTGAAGTTGAAGAATTGTAAATTGGTAGTTGGTTAAAGATATCAGAAACGAACAGTTATTAGTTCTGGTAAGGTATACAAAAGTAAAAGTATTTTCAGTGACGGAATATCATTGAAAATACCTTAATACTGATAAAAGTATAATAAAATATAATATAAAAGTATAATAAAAGTGTACACCATAAATAAATGGTTAACCAGCGGAATATCAGTATTTGTCTGGGAAAACATATTTAAACATAGTTAATGCCGAAAAACGAGAAGAAACCTTCCAAGTTTAATCCATATGCTCTCTTTAAAAGTAAAAGTCTAACCTCTATACCAGCAAATTTAGAGATCTTGCTTCCTACTACTAACATTATGAGTTTACCCGCAAGTAACCCTAGTCTTCCGACGTACTTGTCATCGAATAATCAAATATATATATTTAATTCTTTGCGTATTCCCGACGCAATCAAAGACCTCCCGCACTTCGATAGAAATCAAAGACTTCTATACGAACTTATAAATAATGTAGAAAAGATTCTCATCCATTTAAGAGGAATAGACGGTACACCGTATAGTCAAATTTTGTTACGAGCCATTCGCAACAAGTAACCCTAGTCTTCCGACGTACTTGTCATCGAATAATCAAATATATATAATTAATTCTTTGCGTATTCCCGACGCAATCAAAGACCTCCCGCACTTCGATAGAAATCAAAGACTTCTATACGAACTTATAAATAATGTGGAAAAGATTCTCATCCATTTAAGAGGAATAGACGGAACACCGTATAGTCAAATTTTGTTACGAGCCATTCGCAACAAAATCGATGGCCATGCTAATGAGGTCCTGGACGTATACGGAACCACTCTTAATTGGGATGAAATTAAGACGAATCTCATCCTCCACTATTCGGTCAAAAGATCGAAGACTTCTCTTATAAGAGACATCCATTCTTTACAACAAAACAACAAATCCGTTGAAACATTTTACAGCGAAATAATCGAGTTACAATCCACACTCTGTAACAACATTCTCATCCATGAGAAAAACCAAAGCGTAATCGCGTCAAAAAAGGAACTCTTTTCCGAAATTTGCCTAGACATATTCTTAACATGTCTAAAAGAACCACTAGGAATTCGAGCAATGAAAGCAGGTTTTTAGCTAAAGCATTAGCATATTACATCAAAGAACAAAACATTTATTATTCTCAAATACGTCCATTAACCTATCCACGTTTTAATAGGCAAACAAATACGTATAAAACCTCCAATTTTTCAAACAGAATAGCTTCCAACCAGCCAAGATACTTCAACTCATACCCCAGAAACAACACAAGACCATTCAAGAAAAATAGAGAGGCTAATCCACTAAACACATTCAGAAACAATCCATATATCAATAGAACTCCCACCCAACATCCAAACCCATTCAATATGAACCCCCAGTACATACCTCCAAACGGAACTCCATCTCAGAATACATTCCGACAGTTCACACACCAAAATAATTTCCGGAAAATCAAACAACCTCCACAGAAGCCCCTGGGCACAAACAGCGCACACTCATAAAAATCAAGACCCATCGCAAACAAGAATCGAAATGAGCCCAAGTAGGCAAACGCGAATGAGTAGATTTTCAAGCAATAGTAACCAAGAAATGCACAACATACAAACTACACCACCCCAGGATATCTTCTACAATATGAACCCGAGTATCAGTCAGATGAAGACCAGTTGGACGAACAAGATAATAACCTTTTAGCGTACATAAGTATAACATCCCTTTTCGGCAGACCCCTTAAGTTCCTGATAGATACGGGTGCCTCAGCATCCTTCCTCAACCCCGAATTTATCGACCCCACGGATCAATCTAGTTGCAAGCCAACCAAAATCAATAATTCTCAATAATTATCAACTTAGCAAACAAGTCGTAATACCCACTTTCGTAGAATTTAATCAGCCCGGTGCTTTCACTCTCCTATTATTTAAATTCCACAATTATTTTGATGGACTAATTAGACTCGATATTCTTACTCAGGTAGGAGCAAAAAGCGATCTAACTAAAAAAAAACTTTAATCACCAGAAATTCGATTATACCCTTACAATTTAGACCAAATTTCACTTCAGGAAAGCACCTGATCCCACAAAATTCAAAACAAATAATTAAAGTTCCAGCAGCCCTAAAATAGGGTGAAGTGAAAAAACAAATTGATAATATGCTCGAGCAAGGCATCATCCGCCCAAGCTATTCCCCTGAAGTTCACCTTTTTGGGTAGTTCCCAAAAAGAAGGACGCCAGCAAAAATGGCGTCTTGTCATCGACTACAGGAAACTTAACGATAAAACTGTCTCTGACCGTTACCCTCTTCCTAACATCAACGAAATCTTCGACAGTGGGTTTCACCAGATCGAAATGCACCCCAAAAACATTGCAAAAACGGCTTTTTCCGTAGAAAATGGCCACTACGAATACCTGGGAATGCCTTTTGGTCTTAAAAACGCCCCATCAACGTTTCAAAGGGTCCTGGAAAAATTGATAAGATGGCGCCTAAAACTGGAAGAATTCGACTATGAAATCATATATAAAATAGGAAAACAGAACACGGATGCTGACGCATTAAGTCGAATAAAACTAGATAACAACTTCACAGATATAAACTTAAATGATACAACATCAATCCAAGGTACAGCCGGCTCAACCATCCATTCAGCAGAAGAAACCTGAATTCAAAAAACCAGAAACACCAATCAAACCATTAGATATCCTACACATTGATATTTACAGCATTAATAACAAACAGATTTTAACAATAATAGATAAATTCTCAAAATTTTCAGCAGGCTATACCCTACTTGCAAGAAACAGCCTTTCAATTCTTAAATCACTCAAATATTACATGAGCCTCTTTGGCACACCCAAAAAGATAGTCTGCGATCAAGGCTCTGAATTTACTGCAAATATTTTCAAGGACTTTTGCAAACAATTTCAAATCAAACTTCACTTTACCTCATTTCCACAGAGTACAGGCAATGCTCCAGTAGAAAGACTCCATTCAACACTCACAGAAATTTACGGAATCATAATTAACACACGCAAAGAAAATAAACTTAGAACTGATCACGAAGAGATTTTTACTGAAACCCTTATGACCTAAAACAACTCAGTCCATTCAACTACTAAATACACACCCCATGAACTATTTTTTGGCAAAACATACAAATTCAAGAACGAAACCACATTTAATAATGAACACCTGAAAAAGTTTAATGAATTCCAAGAAAATATCTTTCCGTCTATCAAAGACAAATTAGAAAAACTTACAAGTTCAAGGATAGATAAATTAAACAAAAATAGAATAGAACCCAACATAAACAAACCGATGAAATTATATTCAGAAAAGAAAACAAAAGAAATAAACTAACACCTAGGGTCTCAAAACATACTGTCAAAAATAACAATAGAATCACGGTAATAACAAAAGACGATAGGAGATTACATAAAGCTAAGATAAAAGTTAGGAAACGTCTCGAAAGTAGGAAATAATCTCCCTATATCATTTCAGAATACCCTTAACACTCACACAAGACTTAGAAATTCAAGACTTAAGAGAAAACATAGGTCTTGTGAAACTTCAACTAGGACCAGCAAGGACTATTGAAAGCTTTAGTAACTTGATACACATTATCAATCTCGCCAATTATCATACATACGTCGAAAAAATCGAAAACACTCTAAGTACATTTAGAAGATACTGTCCAATATTAGAACCTATCAAAATAACAAAACTCAAATTATCAGAACTTAAAGCAAAGCTAGATACACTAACGCCTTTCAGAAGAAAAGAGGACTCGTCGATGGCTTGGGTACTGCAGTTAAATTCATCACCGGAAACATGGACGCAAACGACGCCCACAACATAAACTCCTAAATAGATAACCTAAATCAAAACACTAAAAATTTGGAAACATCCATTATGTACCACCGAATTAATTCACAAATTTTCCATAGATTCAGAAAAATAACGGAACATATTAATAAAGAACCGGAAATTATATAAATTACAAGCAATCTTTAAACAACGTTCATAGAACCGAAGAAATAATGTTAGAGATACAATATATTTACGAGACTAGTTATAACATAGATCTTTTAACCAACCATATTACAAACATAGTCGATGCACTAGTACTCGCAAAACTTAATGTAATATCCAAATGTATACTAAGTCAAAATGAATTAAAAGAAATAAGAAATACAATGTCAAAACAAAATGTCGAAATCAAATCAGACGAGCATTTATATGAACTCCTCAATTTACAAGCATACTATAATGATACAAAGATCATATTTAATATAAAAATACCAATTGTAAATCCAAAAATGTCTAGATTTTTCAATATTATAACGCTACACATAAATGAAACAAAACAAATAACAACAAAACCATATATAACTATTAACGAGCACACAATTCAATACTCTGAAAAATCATGCCCAAGAATAGAACACACTTACTTCTGTGTAGAACCAATACTCCAAAAATCCACAGCAGACTCCACATGCATAGGACAGAACGAACAACGAAGAGCCAAGATGCCCACATAGTGACTCCGGAATCGTACAAACAATAACACAAATAGAAGCCAATCATATTCTTCTTATAAATGTCCCACCACTAACCTTTAACTCTACTTGCAGTAATTCAAAAGTCTACAAGCTTGAAGGAACCGCCATAATGTACTGTCAGGTTACCATAAACGGAGTCACCTACAAAGACAACCCATCCATATTATGGGACAATATCCATATAGCTCCAGCATCTTACTATGAAGTAAAACAGGCATCTATCAGCGACACACTGAGTCTGCAAAAGCTGAAGATGTATTACTTCGACAACCAAATTGATCAGCGCGTTATCAACAGCAGCCCTTATACTCATTGCAAGAAGGATAAGAGTGCAGTATCTACCTCAGCATCCCGTCGTTCCGGTCCCTTTGAACTCTTTGTGGCCGTCACTTTACGCCAAGGGGGAGGAGTCACAGTAGCCACCTGTTCTCCCACTGTCCCTAAGAAAGACAAGCTGATATATAACCTTTAGAAGTAACCGTCCTCACGACCATCAACATAAACAACACCAGCAACCACAGAAGAGCAACGCACTCCGATTGCATTTCGCAATCGCAAAATGTCAATGTCTAAAGTGCACTTGAGTTTTCAAAATAGTTTGTTTTACAATATTTAATCTTGTGTTGATTGGTGTTTTAAGTATGTTGGGAACCAACAGTAAAAAACGTTTTTCGGTAAAATTTTAAAGATTTCGAAAAAATGTAATGCAAAATCATTGGTTGTTTTAATATAAACATTTCTTTTATATGTAATTATAAACCACGCCCACTTTTTGGGGGCGTTTTCATACAAAAACTATTTCTATACACTACGTCATAGCATAACCAGGAGAAAAACGATGTTTTTTTGTCGACCCATAGATGGTTTTGATAAACTGTTTGACCAAATGATCTGATAATTAAATTTTCCATATTTCTCGTATGTTTTTATCCTATCCCATAGGGGTATGTTAGTTTTGATACATAGTTTCTAACATGGAGAAATAGTTTAGCTCCATATACATCACAGCATTTGGATCGACTCAGAATCGCTAGCTGAGTCGATTAAGCTATGTCTTTCTGTCCGTCCGTCCGTCTGTGGGTCAACGATATATGGGCCTTTCATTTAGCACTAGGATAATTAAGTTTGGTACATGTGATGTACGTGCTGTTAGAACAAGTGTACAAATTTTCATCATCCGCACACTGCCATTCCTACTTTTTAGAAAAATATTATTTTTAGCTAAACTGTAGCGAATTTTGAAAAAGTGTGCGAATAAAATACCTAGACAATCCTAATTTTTATATTTTGTTTATACAAAGTTTTTTGCCACGACCACTTTTTAGGAGCGTTTTCCTTAAAAAACATTTTTTCGGTAAAATTTTAAACAATTAAAAAAAAAATTAATGCAATATCATTGGTTGTGATAATATGAACATTTCTTACACACATCATTTCAAACCACGCCCAATTTTTGGAGGCGTTTTCATATAAAAACCATTTCCTTCATAGCATAACTAAACGAAAAACAATGTTTTTTGTTGAGCCATAAATGATTTTGATAAACTGTCCGAAAAATATGTTCTGACAATTACATATTCTATATTTCATCGTAAAAAAAACGACATTTTGAGGATTTTTGTTTCAAGGATGGGATGGGAAAGCGTATAAAACGATCCACAGAGCTGATTGTAGACTTATCATATATTATTGTATATATATATATAGGGGTATATTTGTTTTGATACATAGCTTGTAACATAGTGATATAATTTAGCTAGGTATACCTCAAAATATATGGATCGACTCAGAATCGATAGCTGAGTCGAGTTAGTCATGTCTGTCCATCCGTCCGTCAGTCCGTCGCCAGTATTCGGGCGTTAAACTTTGAGCTAGAATAATGAAATTTAGTACACATGTTTCTTGTTGCTCCTAGCAGAATAAGTGTAAAAACGTTTGACATTCGACAACTGTCACGCCCCCTTTTTAAAAAAAATATCATTATTTAAGGCCCAACGATTAGAGATTTTGAAAAAGTTTCTGAACAACACATCTAGACGAGTGGTTGGTACGCAACTTTCCTCTCAAAGCGACCTAGGATTTCTTCATCCGCTCTTGAGACGGTCCATGCTTCAGCGCCGTAGAGCAGGACTGGGATGATCAGGGTCTTATATAGGATCTCCTTAGTAGTTCGAGTGATGGCTTTACTACTGCATTGACTTCTTAGCCCGAAGAAATAGCGGTTGGCAAGAGTATTTCTTCGTTTGATTTCTGACGAGATGTTGTTGTCAGAGTTAATAGCGGAGCCGAGATAGACAAAGTCCCTCACTACCCCAAAGTTATATCTGTCAATGGTGACGTTCTGTCCAATTCGTCGATGTTGTGTCTCCTTTCGTGTTGACAGCACATACTTCGTCTTGCCCTCATATATTGCTTAACCCATTTTTGCCGCTTATTTCCCTATTCTAGTAAACGTTGGTATGACATCACGTAGGGTCCGACAAAAGATGTCAATATCGTCGGCGTATGCTAGTTGTTGTAACGATTTTTGGAAAATTGTGCCTCTGGTGTTGGCTCGTGAGATTTGCACAATCCTCTCAAGAATCCAATCGAAGAAGTGGCATAATAGCTCATCGCCTTGCCTTAATCGTTTTTTTGGTATCGAATGTGTCGGTGAGGTCGTTTCCGACCCTGATGGAGCAGCTAGAATTCTCCATCGATCATCCTACGAAAACGGACGAGTTTGGGCAGTATACCAAAATTAGACATGGTTCTATATAGTTCGTCTCTATGAACGCTGTCGTATGCGCCTTTGAAATCTATAAATAGGTGGTGGGTATTGATTTGAACATCTTCGGTTTTTTCCAGGATCTGCCGAAGCGTGAAAATTTGATCGGTTGTGGACTTTTCTGGCCTAAAACCACACTTATAAGGGCTGATAAGGTTGTTGGTAAACGGTTTCCGGCCTTCACCTATTACGGCAGATACTTATGAATCTGTAGTTAGCGCAGTTTAGAGGGTCTCCTTTTTGGTGGATCGGGCAAACGATTCTTCAGGCATACTTTCTTCCAACCAGATTTGGCTTATGAGTTGTTGGATGTTTATAAAGCTCGGCGGGAAGACCGTCATTCCCGGCAGCCTTATTAAGCTTATATTAAGTTATTGCTATCCTCACATCAGTCAGGTCGGGTGGTTGGCAGTTTTCGCTGTCGTTGCCAATATTGAATGATTCGTTCTGCCTGACAGCGGAATGTTGATAGTGATTGCCGTTTAACAGTCGGCAGGAGTGGATCTTCCATATCCTCAGCATCGACTGTTTCTCAACTACGATATTTCTATGTTCGTCCCGACAAGATTCTCTTCGAGCCTTGTATCCTTGGCTTTGACGTTTTACATTTTGGTAAAACTTACGAACATCGTTCGTCTCTCTCTCTCTCTATATATCCTTGATCGCACGCTTTTCTTGCTCTTTTCGTTCTTTCTGAAAAGCTGGTGTTCTTCCCTTCTTCTTTGCCTATAGAGTGATGGCAGCTCTCGTCGTCACCTGCAGCTTAGCCTTGTAGGGCTCGTTCTTGGCTGCGAGCATCTATCGGCATTCCTCATCAAACCAGGGTTTCTTGCTGGTGTACGCGAGAAACCTAGCACATCAGTTGCAGCTTACGGCTAATGGCTTGCTGGAATCGTTGTCATTCTTCTTCGACATTTGATGCTATGGTGTATATCGATAGGTTAAGGGATACGCGTTGTGCGAAGGTCTTGGCGATCTCTTCCGATTTCAGTCTTTCGACATTAATTTTTTCCACAGTATTTCTGGATGTTTGTGGCGTGGTGATATCCGCATTCTTACCTTGGCTGCAACAAGGTAGTGTTCCGATTCGATGTTGGGCCCTCCGAATGTTCTGAATTCCAAAATACTGTATGCGTTTCTCTTGTCAATCGCAATGTGATCGATTTGGTTGACCGTTCATTGACCTGGAGACCGCCATGTCTCTTTATGGATATTGAGGTAAGGAAACCGTTTGCTGGCTATAGTGGCATTTCGTTCCGTAGCAAAGTCAATTAACCTAATTCCATTACCAGACGTGTTGTCGTGTAGGCTATGTTTTCTGACAATACAGCTGAAGATGTCTTTTCTTCCTACCATTGCGTTAAAATCTCCTAGACCGATTTACACATCGTACTTCGGTAGCGGCTCATTGTTTTTGTCAAGGAGCTCAAAGAAGCAATCCTTTGCTATATCATATATCTCCTCCGTTTAGGCGTAAGCGCATATAAGGCTTATGATGCCGAATTGGGCCTTGATGCGGATAGTTGTAATGCGTTCCCTAATGTCTTGGAAACATAAGACTTCTTGCCGAAGTCTGGCACAACAAATCCGCATCCGAATAATCGCTGTTTCTGCTCACTTTAACATAGTCAGTATTAGATGTCACAGTTTTTCATTCTCTGCTTGCCCGGCCGATCCCATCGTATTTCCTGGATGGCAGTAATGTCTGCTATGTAGCAGTTTAGGCCTTCTGCTAGTTGTTCGCTTAGACCTCTCCTGTTTAATGTTCTCACAATCCAGGTACAGATACGAATGTCGTGCCGGGTCGTCAACAATAAAATCAGTCCTTTCCAAGGCTATTGGTTGCTTTGTCATAATTTAATTTTTCCATGGTTGGTAGTAAACCCAAAGCACAACCCCCAACCTGGAGGGCTGGTTTCAATTCATTAGATACCCCTAGTACACGGGCCCTCAGTATCCACTACGGGATTGAGCGCTGCCGTTGGCCTTACTAACCCCTGAAATTCCTAGACAACCTGTTGTCCGAATATGTCTAAGCATTCTGATCTGGTTGTTTATAGTGTTGCTGTTTTTCGTCGTGTTATCAACACTCGCGCTTTTCGTTTAGCAAGTCAAATACAGTTGGATGAGACCACTACCCGATGCTTACCACTTGGATGTTAAGAAAAACACTTGATGTGTAGTCAGAGTTACAACCACTGGGTATTGACAAGTTAAGGCCAATCAGAGTCTACCCTTGTTTTACAACACCCAACCATGTGATTATACGAACGTTCATTCTGTAATTGAATGTGATCAGTGTCCATGTGAATAATAATGATTTTCCGTTATTGGCCAAAACTGAAAATTCCATTTAGGGATAATTGGGCCAAAACCGATTATATGGAATTCATTCAAACAGTAATAGTAGTATACAAATTAAATTTCATTCAATTTGCCCAAATAGTTTGCGACAAATTGACAATTTTCTGTACATGGCCTAAAAAAACTGGGTATGCAGTATGCAGTTTTGTTGGAACCCATACGCTTATAGCATATATAAAGTTTAATCAAAATATTTAGAGCCATTTTCGAGAAAATTGAGGTTACGTATGATTGTTATATGGCAGGCACCGGTCACAACACGGTTAAAAGCAAACAAAAATAATGGCCTAGAATTATGACCAAAAAAACGCTGGATACGAAGCTTGAAAAAAATCGGTAAAGCCGTTTAAGCTGGAGAGACATGTTCGGACTGACGAATCGACGGACGGAATTCCAAAAAACACTTTTTTGAGATCCGCTATCATCGCAAAGTTAGAATCAACCAAAATCTCGAGGTCGAAATTTTTCCCGAAAACAATATCTATCTTTTTTTAGAGAATAAACATTTCTTCTATATAACATTTTGACCCACGCCCACATTTGGAGGCTTTTTAATACAAAAACCATTTGTATACACTACCTCATAACATAACCAGGTGAACGTTGTTTTTTTTTAGCTAGTATTGTGAAATTCAGTACACGCATTTGTTGTGGCTCCCAGGAGATCAACACTGCCACGCCCCTTTTTAAGAAAAAACGTAAAATTAAGCCAAACCGTTAAAAATTTTGTAAAAGTTACTGAACAAAATATCTAAACAATCCTAATGTCTATATTTCGTCTATACAACGAAGAAAAGAGGACTCGTCGATGGCTTGGGTACTGCAGTTAAATTCATCACCGGAAACATGGACGCAAACGACGCCCACAACATAAACTCCTAAATAGATAACCTAAATCAAAACACTAAAAATTTGGAAACATCCATTATGTACCACCGAATTAATTCACAAATATTCCATAGATTCAGAAAAATAACGGAACATATTAACAATGAACCGGAAATTATATAAATTACAAGCAATCTTTAAACAACGTTCATAGAACCGAAGAAATAATGTTAGAGATACAATATATTTACAGTATTAGTTATAACATAGATCTTTTAACCAACCATATTACAAACATAGTCGATGCACTGGTACTCGCAAAACTTAATGTAATATCCAAATGTATACTAAGTCAAATGAATTAAAAGAAATAAGAAATACAATGTCAAAACAAAATGTCGAAATCAAATCAGACGAGCATTTATATGAACTCCTCAATTTACAAGCATACTATAATGATACAAACATCATATTTAATATAAAAATACCAATTGTAAATCCAAAAATGTCTAGATTTTTCAATATTATAACGCTACACATAAATGAAACAAAACAAATAACAACAAAACCATATATAACTATTAATGAGCACACAATTCAATACTCTGAAAAATCATGCCCAAGAATAGAACACACTTACTTCTGTGGAGAACCAATACTCCAAAAATCCACAGCAGAATCCACATGCATAGGACAGAACGAACAACGAAGAGCCAAGATGCCCACATAGTGACTCCGGAATCGTACAAACAATAACACAAATAGAAGCCAATCATATTCTTCTTATAAATGTCCCACCACTAACCTTTAACTCTACTTGCAGTAATTCAAAAGTCTACAAGCTTGAAGGAACCGCCATAATGTACTGTCAGGTTACCATAAACGGAGTCACCTACAAAGACAACCCATCCATATTATGGGACAATATCCATATAGCTCCAGCATCTTACTATGAAGTAAAACAGGCATCTATCATCGACACACTGAGTCTGCAAAAGCTGAAGATGTATTACTTCGACAAAAAAATTGATCAGCGCGTTATCAACAGTAGCCCTTATACTCATTGCAAGAAGGATAAGAGTGCAGTATCTCCCTCAGCATCCCGTCGTTCCGGTCCCTTTGAACTCTTTGTGGCCGTCACTTTACGCCAAGGGGGAGGAGTCACAGTAGCCACCTGTTCTCCCACTGTCCCTAAGAAAGACAAGCTGATATATAACCTTTAGAAGTAACCGTCCTCACGACCATCAACATAAACAACACCAGCAACCACAGAAGAGCAACGCACTCCGATTGCATTTCGCAATCGCAAAATGTCAATGTCTAAAGTGCACTTGAGTTTTCAAAATAGTTTGTTTTACAATATTTAATTTTGTGTTGATTGGTGTTTTAAGTATGTTGGGAACCAACAGTAAAAAACGTTTTTCGGTAAAATTTTAAAGATTTCGAAAAAATGTAATGCAAAATCATTGGTTGTTTTAATATAAACATTTCTTTTATATGTAATTATAAACCACGCCCACTTTTTGGGGGCGTTTTCATACAAAAACTATTTCTATACACTACGTCATAGCATAACCAGGAGAAAAACGATGTTTTTTGTCGACCCATAGATGGTTTTGATAAACTGTTTGACCAAATGATCTGATAATTAAATTTTCCATATTTCTCGTATGTTTTTATCCTATCCCATAGGGGTATGTTAGTTTTGATACATAGTTTCTAACATGGAGAAATAGTTTAGCTCCATATACATCACAGCATTTGGATCGACTCAGAATCGCTAGCTGAGTCGATTAAGCTATGTCTTTCTGTCCGTCCGTCCGTCTGTGGGTCAACGATATATGGGCCTTTAATTTAGCACTAGGATAATTAAGTTTGGTACATGTGATGTACGTGCTGTTAGAACAAGTGTACAAATTTTCATCATCCGCACACTGCCATTCCTACTTTTTAGAAAAATATTATTTTTAGCTAAACTGTAGCGAATTTTGAAAAAGTGTGCGAATAAAATACCTAGAAAATCCTAATTTTTATATTTTGTTCATACAAAGTTTTTTGCCACGACCACTTTTTAGGAGCGTTTTCCTTAAAAAACCTTTTTTCGGTAAAATTTTAAACAATTAAAAAAAAAATTAATGCAATATCATTGGTTGTGATAATATGAACATTTCTTACACACATCATTTCAAACCACGCCCAATTTTTGGAGGCGTTTTCATATAAAAACCATTTCCTTCATAGCATAACTAAACGAAAAACAATGTTTTTTGTTGAGCCATAAATGATTTTGATAAACTGTCCGAAAAATATGTTCTGACAATTACATATTCTATATTTCATCGTAAAAAAAACGACATTTTGAGGATTTTTGTTTCAAGGATGGGATGGGAAAGCGTATAAAACGATCCACAGAGCTGATTGTAGACTTATCATATATTATTGTATATATATATATATAGGGGTATATTTGTTTTGATACATAGCTTGTAACATAGTGAAATAATTTAGCTAGGTATACCTCAAAATATATGGATCGACTCAGAATCGATAGCTGAGTCGAGTAAGTCATGTCTGTCCATCCGTCCGTCAGTCCGTCACCAGTATTCGGGCGTTAAACTTTGAGCTAGAATAATGAAATTTAGTACACATGTTTCTTGTTGCTCCTAGCAGAATAAGTGTAAAAACGTTTGACATTCGACAACTGTCACGCCCCCTTTTTAAAAAAAATATCATTATTTAAGGCCCAACGATTAGAGATTTTGAAAAAGTTTCTGAACAACACATCTAGACGAGTGGTTGGTACGCAACTTTCCTCTCAAAGCGACCTAGGATTTCTTCATCCGCTCTTGAGACGGTCCATGCTTCAGCGCCGTAGAGCAGGACTGGGATGATCAGGGTCTTATATAGGATCTCCTTAGTAGTTCGAGTGATGGCTTTACTACTGCATTGACTTCTTAGCCCGAAGAAATAGCGGTTGGCAAGAGTATTTCTTCGTTTGATTTCTGACGAGATGTTGTTGTCAGAGTTAATAGCGGAGCCGAGATAGACAAAGTCCCTCACTACCCCAAAGTTATATCTGTCAATGGTGACGTTCTGTCCAATTCGTCGATGTTGTGTCTCCTTTCGTGTTGACAGCACATACTTCGTCTTGCCCTCATATATTGCTTAACCCATTTTTGCCGCTTCTTTCCCTATTCTAGTAAACGTTGGTATGACATCACATAGGGTCCGACAAAAGATGTCAATATCGTCGGCGTATGCTAGTTGTTGTAACGATTTTTGGAAAATTGTGCCTCTGGTGTTGGCTCGTGAGATTTGCACAATCCTCTCAAGAATTCAATCGAAGAAGTCGCATAATAGCTCATCGCCTTGCCTTAATCGTTTTTTTGGTATCGAATGTGTCGGTGAGGTCGTCTCCGACCCTGATGGAGCAGCTAGATCATCCTACGAAAACTGACGAGTTTGGGCAGTATACCAAAATTAGACATGGTTCTATATAGTTCGTCTCTATGAACGCTGTCGTATGCGGCTTTGAAATCTATAAATAGGTGGTGGGTATTGATTTGAACATCTTCGGTTTTTTCCAGGATCTGCCGAAGCGTGAAAATTTGATCGGTTGTGGACTTTTCTGGCCTAAAACCACACTTATAAGGGCTGATAAGGTTGTTGGTAAACGGTTTCCGGCCTTCACCTATTACGGCAGATACTTATGAATCTGTAGTTAGCGCAGTTGAGAGGGTCTCCTTTTTTGTGGATCGGGCAAACGATTCTTCAGGCATACTTTCTTCCAACCAGATTTGGCTTACGAGTTGTTGGATGTTTCTTACCAAGTCATCTCGTCGGATTTATAAAGCTCGGCGGGAAGACCGTCATTCCCGGCAGCCTTATTAAGCTTATATTAAGTTATTGCTATCCTCACATCAGTCAGGTCGGGTGGTTGGCAGTTTTCGCTGTCGTTGCCAATATTGAATGATTCGTTCTGCCTGACAGCGGAATGTTGATAGTGATTGCCGTTTAACAGTCGGCAGGAGTGGATCTTCCATATCCTCAGCATCGACTGTTTCTCAACTACGATATTTCTATGTTCGTCCCGACAAGATTCTGTTCGAGCCTTGTATCCTTGGCTTTGACGTTTTACACTTTGGTAAAACTTACGAACATCGTTCGTCTCTCTCTCTCTCTATATATCCTTGATCGCACGCTTTTCTTGCTCTTTTCGTTCTTTCTGAAAAGCTGGTGTTCTTCCCTTCTTCTTTGCCTATAGAGTGATGGCAGCTCTCGTCGTCACCTGCAGCTTAGCCTTGTAGGGCTCGTTCTTGGCTGCGAGCATCTATCGGCATTCCTCATCAAACCAGGGTTTCTTGCTGGTGTACGCGAGAAACCTAGCACATCAGTTGCAGCTTACGGCTAATGGCTTGCTGGCATCGTTGTCATTCTTCTTCGACATTTGATGCTATGGTGTTTATCGATAGGTTAAGGGATACGCGTTGTGCGAAGGTCTTGGCGATCTCTTCCGATTTCAGTCTTTCGACATTAATTTTTTCCACAGCATTTCTGGATGTTTGTGGCGTGGTGATATCCGCATTCTTACCTTGGCTGCAACAAGGTAGTGTTCCGATTCGATGTTGGGCCCTCCGAATGTTCTGAATTCCAAAATACTGTATGCGTTTCTCTTGTCAATCGCAATGTGATCGATTTGGTTGACCGTTCATTGACCTGGAGACCGCCATGTCTCCTTATGGATATTGAGGTAAGGAAACCGTTTGCTGGCTATAGTGGCATTTCGTTCCGTAGCAAAGTCAATTAACCTAATTCCATTACCAGACGTGTTGTCGTGTAGGCTATGTTTTCTGACAATACAGCTGAAGATGTCTTTTCTTCCTACCATTGCGTTAAAATCTCCTAGACCGATTTACACATCGTACTTCGGTAGCGGCTCATAGGTTTTGTCAAGGAGCTCAAAGAAGCAATCCTTTGCTATATCATATATCTCCTCCGTTTAGGCGTAAGCGCATATAAGTCTTATGATGCCGAATTGGGCCTTGATGCGGATAGTTTTAATGCGTTCCCTAATGTCTTGGAAACATAAGACTTCTTGCCGAAGTCTGGCACAATAAATCCGCATCCGAATAATCGCTGTTTCTACTCACTTTAACATAGTCAGTAGTAGATGTCACAGTTTTTCATTCTCTGCTTGCCTGGCCGATCCCATCGTATTTCCTGGATGGCAGTAATGTCTGCTATGTAGCAGTTTAGGCCTTCTGCTAGTTGTTCGCTTAGACCTCTCCCGTTTAATGTTCTCACAATCCAGGTACAGATACGAATGTCGTGCCGGGTCGTCAACAATAAAATCAGTCCTTTTCAAGGCTATTGGTTGCTTTGTAATAATTTAATTTTTCCATGGTTGGTAGTAAACCCAAAGCACAACCCCCAACCTGGAGGGCTGGTTTCAATTCATTAGATACCCCTAGTACACGGGGCCCTCAGTATCCACTACGGGATTGAGCGCTGCCGTTGGCCTTACTAACCCCTGAAATTCCTAGACAACCTGTTGTCCGAATATGTCTAAGCATTCTGACCTGGTTGTTTATAGTGTTGCTGTTTTTCGTCGTGTTATCAACACTCGCGCTTATCGTTTAGCAAGTCAAATACAGTTGGATGAGACCACTACCCGATGCTTACCACTTGGATGTTAAGAAAAACACTTGATGTGTAGTCAGAGTTACAACCACTGGGTATTGACAAGTTAAGGCCAATCAGAGTCTACCATTGTTTTACAACACCCAACCATGTGATTATACGAACGTTCATTCTGTAATTGAATGTGATCAGTGTCCATGTGAATAATAATGATTTTCCGTTATTGGCCAAAACTGAAAGTTCCATTTAGGGATAATTGGGCCAAAACCGATTATATGGAATTCATTAAAACAGTAATAGTAGTATACAAATTAAATTTCATTCAATTTGACCAAATAGTTTGCGACAAATTGGCAATTTTCTGTACATGGCCTAAAAAAACTGGGTATGCAGTATGCAGTTTTGTTGGAACTCATACGCTAATAGCATATATAAAGTTTAATCAAAATATTTAGAGCCATTTTCGAGAAAATTGAGGTTACGTATGATTTTTATATGGCAGGCACCGGTCACAACACGGTTAAAAGCAAACAAAAATAATGGCCTAGAATTATGACCAAAAAAACGCTGGATACGAAGCTTGAAGAAAATCGGTCAAGCCGTTTAAGCTGGAGAGACATGTTCGGACTGACGAATCGACGGACGGAATTCCAAAAAACACTTTTTTGAGATCCGCTATCATCGTAAAGTTAGAATCAACCAAAATCTCGAGGTCGAAATTTTTCCCGAAAGCAATATCTATCTTTTTTTAGAGAATAAACATTTCTTCTATATAACATTTTGACCCACGCCCACATTTGGAGGCTTTTTAATACAAAAACCATTTGTATACACTACCTCATAACATAACCAGGTGAACGTTGTTTTTTTTTAGCTAGTATTGTGAAATTCAGTACACGCATTTGTTGTGGCTCCCAGGAGACCAACACTGCCACGCCCCTTTTTAAGAAAAAACGTAAAATTAAGCCAAACCGTTAAAAATTTTGTAAAAGTTACTGAACAAAATATCTAAACAATCCTAATGTCTATATTTCGTCTATACAACGCATCCGTTGTGGGGGCGCTTTTAGTAAAAAAAAAAACGTTTTTCGGTCAAATTTTGAACATATTGAAAAAATTTTTGATCATTGGCTTTTATAATATCAACATTTCGTCCATACTTCGTTTTAACCCACGCACATACAAAAACCATTTTTATACCCTATGCTATACTATATTCAGGAGAAAAAAGTGTTTTTTGTCGAGCAATACAAGATTCAAGGTATATTAATTTTAAGGATATGATGGGATAGGATATAAAACGATCCATACAGTGGATTGTAGCCTAGTCGTATGTTTATACCCTATCCCATAGGGGTATATTAGTTTTGACATTAAGTTTGTAACATAGTGAAATAATTTCGCTAGATATACTTCAAGTATGTGGATCGACTCAGAATCGCTGGCTGATGTCTATACAATCTAATTTAATTTATTTAATTTATTTATTTCATTTCATCATTTAAGAACAAAATTCTCTTATAGACTAATAGATAACAATATTTTATTTAAGTTACATTAATATAGACAACAGAAAGATAAATATATATATACAAACATCAAGTAGATATTAGTACATTTAAAACATAAATTTTGAACGTGTCTCTATTACAATTTCTAAAAAAGTCTAACCTAGTACAAACTGAATTTGCTTCCCTGATGCAACGAGAAAGCTCTCTATCTATCTCTAGCTCTAAATCTCTAGAATTGTAACAAGGAACACGAATCGATATAAGTGAGAGAAGTTGTGCACACTTGATATGATGACTTAGTATATCTCTAATGAATATTATCGCAAAATATGTACGTCGAATTTCCAAATTCTGCAAACCAAATAAGAGACATCAAGTTTCGTAAGGTGGTCTAACATTACCCCAGTGGAGTTTATGATACATAAACCTTGAGATGTTTTTTTGAATTTTTTCGATTCTTATACACGAATTATTGTAGTAAGGGTTCCAAACCGTGCTGCAGTATTCAAGCGCTGAGCGAATGAGAGAGATGAAAAGAGTTCCTTACTGTTTCTTTTAATAAATCCTAACATTTGGTTGGATTTGTTTATAATGTAGTCTATATGAGGAAGAAAGGAAAGTTTGGTATCGAGAATAACACCTAGATCTTTTTTTTGCACTACACGATCCAAAGAAGTACTACCAATTCGATAGTCATAGTAGATCGGAGAAATCTTACGAAAACAAGACATAACTTGGCATTTTGAAATATTAAGATGTAAGAAGTTTAAACTACACCATTGTGCCAGTTTATTCAAATCATCATTTAGTGAAGTACAATCCTCGAAGCATTTTATACTACGGTATAATTTAAGGTCATCTGCAAAGAGAAGACATTGGGATTTTAAGAAGATTTTTGGAATATCGTAAATAAAAAACAAGAACAATAATGGGCCTAAATGGCTACCCTGAGGGACACCGGACGGTACCAATATTTGATTTGACTGATGATCGTCAATCTTAACAACTTGAACTCTGGATGATTTAAGCCAATCAAGAATTTTAGAATGAAATCCCAATTCCAAGTGCTTGTGTAAAAGAATATAATGGTTAACGCGGTCAAATGCTTTGGCGAAATCTGTGAAGATTATGTCGGTTTGACGATTTGATTCAAATTTGTTTATGATAAAGTTTGTCATTAGTGAAAGATTTGTGGATGTAGACCTTCCAGAAATAAATCCGTGTTGGGAATCTGATACAAAACCTTTTAGTTGAAAAGTAAGTTTATCACAAACTATTTTTTCAAATAACTTAGGTAGAGCAGATATTTTGCAGATTGGTCTATAATTCGTTATTTCTTGTTTCGATCCAGATTTGTAAATTGGTGTTATATAAGACAGTTTCCAACAATCTAAAAATTCACCATTCGAAAGCGACAGGTTGAAAATTGTCGTCAATGGTATAGCTAAAGATGAGGCACATCTAAACAATAGGATTTGTGAGATCCCATCAGGTCCTGCCGTTTTGTTTTTATCTAAACCTAATAAAGCTGATTCTACTTCAGAAGACGATATAACCATAGACCCTATATTAATGATAGTAGAAACTTTTGGTAAATTTACGAAAGTTGGAGTGGTTGTGGAGTATACAGACTGAAAGTAAACAGCAAAGAGGTTACAAATTTCCTGAACATCACTCGTTGATTGGTTCAGGTACTTCATGCAGCTAGGATACCCGTTGCTTTTACGTTTTAAGTTAATAAATTTCCAAAAAGCGTCACTGTTATATTTTTTATGTTTCATTCTATAGAGAATAGATAATCACGATATAAGAACTTATTAAGTGTATCGAATTTTTTTTGAATAGTTAGATGGTTTGACCGGAAATTTACATCGTCGCGGTTTGCTTTAAATAACTTAAAAGATTTATTTTTTCTATTTTTAAGATTTTTCAGTCTCTTGTTAAACCATCTGGTACAATTGGAGTACCAGATTTTTCAACATAAATATTAAATTCTTCATCTACAAAGATTAGGTCAAGAATTCGGCCTAAGCTGTCAAACTGACTAAAAAAGTCAATTAAATTACTCTCAATTTCAGAAGTAATATCGAATGGAACTAAATACTTATCATCTGAGTCTAATAACCACTTAATATTACCTTGATTAAAGTCACCAATACAAATAATATGTTGCGATGGACTCAAATTTTCAAGAATAGATTTACAATTGTTTAGAAATATATTATAACAATCACAAGTACTCCTTGGAGGTATATAATTAATATTAATGAATAATTCAATATTATTATTTATAGTTAATGATACAATCAATTGATCAATATCATAATGATTTGTAGGTATACTATTTGAGTTTAATTGTACTTCCTTACATGACAATGACGAACGAATGGCGATCAGAACACCACCCCCTCTGTCCATACCAGTAGTTAAGTTTGACCTGTCTACCTACAGTATAGTCTGAGTTAAATAATTCGGATGTTAATTGATTTTCGGTTAACCAGGTTTCAGTTAATAATATAATATCATATGAACAACATGAGAAAGTAAGATACAGAGATTCTAACTTAGTTCTTATACCTCCTACATTTTGATAGTAAAACGATAAATTACTTGATGAAGCAGCAACGTTGATTTCATTTGAAGCTGAAGAAAGGTTGTTTGTAGGTCCATGAGTGGCGTTTGGTTCGTAGCTTCTTACGTCAAATTAACGGACTGGCCTGCAGAATCGTTTTTTGTATGGTTAATGAACTTTTTAACTTTAACGAACATAGGCCATATAGAAGAGTCGCTCATGAGTTTGTCGTAACAATCAGATGGGACACTCAGTTTAAAATTCACATGGGAAACGTCGTTTAATGATAACCCATTTTTAATTAGTTTAAAACATTTAAAATAATTTTTAGGAATATTAGACTGAACAGATATATGATTTATTAAGTCATCCGGTTGGGTGTCTACATTAAACTTCGAAATGTGTAGCCAAACCGATGAAGTCAATGTATTTAAATCACTTATTCCACTACCCATTAAGTAATCATTTCGATGTTTGTTGATTATTTTATTTCTCTTCGTATTTTGGCTTTCTTTATTTGAGTTGATGTTGACATCGTTTATATAGGAAAAGCCAGTTAGCGGTGGAGGAGGGCGGGAGTTAAGTTCAATGGAATTGCCAAAAACAGTATTATCAGTTTCTCCAGCAACAGCATCAGACGCAACATCAGAAGCAGCAGCAGGGAAAATTGAATTTCCAACAACAGTATTGTCAACGAGACCTTCATCGACAACATCGTTCACAACAACAACAACAGGATAGGATATAAAACGATCCATACAGTGGATTGTAGCCTAGTCATATGTTTATACCCTATCCCATAGGGGTATATTAGTTTTGACATTAAGTTTGTAACATAGTGAAATAATTTCGCTAGATATACTTCAAGTATGTGGATCGACTCAGAATCGCTAGCTGATTCGATCTAGCCATGGCTGTGTGTCCATCTGTGTGTCACCAATTTTTGGGCCTACAATGTGCAGCTAGATTTTTGAAATTTGGTATATAGACTCTATCCGACCAAGCAGAACAACTGTGAATTTTTTTTTAAATCCACTCACTGTCACGCCCCCTTTTCAAAAAACTTAATTGCAGTTCAAAGAGTCTGCACAAGATATTTGGATAATGCCAATGTCTATATTTCGTCTACGCAAAGTTGTTTGCCATGCCCACCTTATGGGTTGTTTTCAGTAAAAAAGATTTTTCGGAAAATTTGTAAGCACACAAGCTTTGGCTTGTGAGTTGGTGGATGTTTCATCGCCGCCGGCTTTATAAAGTTCGGCGGGAAGGCCGTCATTTCCGGCAGCTTTATTAAGCTTGAGTTTGGATATTGCTACCTCACTTCACTCAGTTCGGGTGGTTGGCAGTTTTCGCTGTCGTTGCCAGTATTGAATGAATCGTTCGGCCTGACAGCGGAATGTTGTTCGTCATCGCCGTTGAACAGTCTGCAGAAGTGGTTCCATATCGTCAGCTTCGACTGTTCCTCAACTACGATATTTCAGTGTTCATCTCGACAAGATTCTGTTCGAGCCTTGTAGGCCTCGTTCTTGGCTGAGAGCATCTGTCGGCATTCCTCATCAAACCATGGGTGTCTTGCTGGTGTGCGCGAGAAACCTAGCACATCAGTTGCGGCATCGTTGCCATTGTTCTTCGACATTTGATGCTGGTGGTATGGTGTTAATCGAGAGGTTAAGTTCTTGGCGGTCTCCTGCGATTGCAGTCTTTTGACGTTAAATTTTTTCACAATATTTCTGGATTTTTGTGGCGTGGTGGATACTCGCATTCTTACCTTGGCTGCAACAAGGTAGTGGTCCGAGTCGATGTTGGCTCCTCGGAATGTTCGGACATCCAAAATACTGGATGCGTATCTCTTGTCTATCGCAATGTGATCGATTTGGTTGACCGTTCGTTGATGTGGAGGCATTTCGTTCCGTAGTGAAGTAAATTTACCTAAGTCCGTTACCAGGCGTGTTGTCGTGTAGGCTATCTTTTTCTTTCTCTTACTACCTTTGAGTTAAAATCTCCCAGTACGATTTTAACATCGTACTTCGGTAGCGGGTCCTAGGTTTTGACAAGGAGCTCAAAGAAGCAATCCTTATCGACATCATATTTTTCCTCCGTTCGAGCGTGAGCGCATATAAGGCTTATGTTGGCGAATTTGGCCTTTATGCGGATAGTTACAATGCGTTCGCAAATGTCTTGTTTTTCATCCTATTTTCCTCTATTTCCTGGATGGCAGTAATGTTTTCTTTGTAGCAGTTTAGGGCTTCCGCTTGTTGTTCGCCTGCAGCTCTCCTGTTTAATGTTCTCACATTCCAGGTAAAGATTCGAACGTTGTTGTCCTTTCTTTTGGTTTAGCCGGGTCGTCAACAATAAAATCAGTCCTTTCCGAGGCTATTAGTTGCTTCGTAACAATTTATTTTTTCCATGGTTGGGCAGTAAACCCAAAGCACAACCCCAACCTGGATGGCTGGTTTGTATTTATTAGATAGCCCTAGGACACATTGCCATCAGTAACCACTACGTGGTTGAGCGCTGCCGTTGGCCTTTCGGTTCATCCGCCACCATTTCTCTTCAAGGGCCCTTACTAACCCTTGAAATTCCTAGACAACCTGTTGTCCGAATATGTCTAAGCAGCTTGTATATGTTAGCCTTGGCCAGCAGGTTGGGTATTTATTCCGAGTAATTCTGACCTGGGTGTTTTTAGTGTTGCTGTCTTTCTTCGTGTTATCAACACTCGCGCTCATCGTTTAGCAAGTCACATCCGGTTGAATGAGACCAGTACCCAATGGTTACAACTTGGAGGTTAAAAAAAAAACACTTGATGTGTAGTCAGAGTTACAACCACTGAGCATTGCCAAGTTAAAGCCAATCAGATTCTACACTTGTTCGACAACACCCAACCATGTGATTATACGACCATTTATTCCGGAATTGAAAGTAATCAGTGTCCAGGTTAATAATAATGATTTTCCGTTATTGGCCAAAACTAAAAATCCCGTTTAAGGATAATTAGGACAAAACCAAGTATGTGGAACTCATTAAAACAGTAACAGTAGTATACAAATTAAATTTGATTCAATTTGGCCAAATAGTTTGCGACAAACTGACAACTTTCTTTACATGGCCTAAAAAAACTGGGTATGCAGTATTCAGTTTTGCTGGAACTCATAAGCTTATAGCATATATGAAGATTAATCAAAATAGTAAGAGCCGTTTTCGAGAAAATTGAGGTTATGTATGATTTTTATATGGCAGGTACCGGTTATAACACGGTTAAAAGCAAACAAAAAAATGGCCTAGAATTATGACCAAAAAAAACGCTGGATAAGAAGTTTGAAGAAAATCGCTCAAGCCGTTTAAGCTGGAGAGACGTGCTCGGATAGACCAACCGAAGCGAAGGACGGAATTCCAGAAAACAATTTTTTGAGTTCCGCTATTATCGTAATGTTAGAATCAACCAAAATCTCGAGGTCGAAAATTTTCACGAAAACAATATCTTTCTATTTTTTAAGAGAAAGTTAAAAATGGCCTTGAATTATGACCAAAAAAATCGCTGGATACGAAGTTTAAAGAAAATCGATCAAGCCGTAAAGGCTGGAGAGACGTGTACGTACAGACGGACCGACGAAACGACGGACAGGATTCCAAAACCCACCTTTTTGAGTTCCGCTTTCAACGTAATGTTAGAATCAATCAGAATCTTGAGGTCGAAAATTTTCACGAAAACAACTTTGTAAGAGAAAGTTAGCAATTCTAAAGTCCGTATGCCGCGCCCACTTTTTGATGTCGTTTTCAGTAAAAAAGGGTTTTCGATCAAATTTTTAACATTTCGCAACAAATTTTGATGCAAAGCCAATGGTTATGGTAATATAAATATTTATTCTATACATTATTTTAACACACGTCATACAAAACGATTTGCACACACTACCTCATGGCATTACCAGGCAAAAAACTTCTTTTTTTTTTTTGTCGAACCATGAGAGATTTCGATTAACTGTCTGAACAATATGTTATGACAGTGACATTTTCTTCTTTATGCCAGTTAACGCACGCGCACATCAACCAGACAGCAAAGTGAACTTGGCATAACCGGACACCGGACACCGGACATTCCACCAGCACATTCCACTCCCAACATACACTTTTCTCACACTACATTTCCTCACACTACATTCTCACACATAATCTAATCATATCACCATTACCGCATAATCAGCACCTTTTATCCATTCACCGATCTATTCCCTTACGATGCACATTATTCAAAAAGATAAAATTACTTTAAGGTAGAATTAAGTCATGAAGAATTAATAAAGCAGTGATGAACTGAACCTGAAAGTGAAAAGTCGTTTCATTTACAGACGAGCTTATATAATTGGCGCCCAACTACTTGTGGTCTATTGTGTTTTGTGGTTAAGAAGTTGATCTCAAAAATCCTTGTAAAGGAGAAAAGGATCCTTTAAAATAATCGTCATACAACGAGAATAACCTAGCACAAATAGGCAACATTGAAAGACTCAACGACCAACTACAAATCCATATAAAGAGAAGGTTAATGACCCTACCAACAAACCGAATTAAGACGATTAAGGATCTCAACAATCAACAAACAGGAATAATCAGCCTAAAAGAATTAATCAGCAAAAAAAATTAAACTTTTGTGAGTAAAAAAATTGTGAAAATTTAGTTGATTATTAGTTTTAATAAGTAAATAATAGTGTAAAGGTATTCCAAAATGAGCATTACAAAGGAACAAATTATAAAACTTGTCCGCGCTACCGTCGAGTTATCACAGGAACAGTTCACGGAACAAATAAATAATCTGACATCAGCAAACTTACGTGCCTGTATCTGTTCAACCCGGTGTTCAAAATTGTAGTGATGGTCTCGATCTAGTAAAATCGTTACCCGAGTTTAAAGGCGATACCTCCTTATATTCTTCCCGGCGTGCAGCGGCACATTTTGCGATGGGTTATTATCTCGAAGGATCTGAAAATTACTACATTGCCATGGGAATTCTAAGAAACAAAATAACAGAATCTGCTAACGCAACTTTATCCGCTTTTAATACGGTGCTAAATTTTATTGCGATTATTGCTCGATTAGATCAAGTTTACTCGGACAAAAGGCCATTACATGTTCTTGAAAATTTTAGTATTTTGCGTCAAGGGAACCTGTCCATTAGTGAATATTACGATGCAGTTGATAACAACTTTACCCTAATAATAAATAAAAATATTATGACACACTGCGGTAACAATGAGGTTATTGTTGCTCTCAACGATCGTGCCAGGAAGAATGCTTTACGAATTTTCATTTCTGCGCTACGAAAGCCACTATGCGATATATTATTTTCTTCTCGTCCGTTTGATCTACCGACAGCTCCTGCAACGGCACAAGAACTGGAAACAAATCATAAGCGGTACGAATTCGCACGTACGTTTGCAGCGGGCAGCTTAACTAAAAAAAGAGGATCCCAGTTTCAACAAGATTCAGATCCACATTTTCGCAATTACCCACAGTATATTGTTGTGTTAAGCAAAACCAAAAAAATAAACCAGTTCCAATGGATGAAGATAATCGTACTTCTTATTTTAGAAAGTAAATTCCTACTCGGAATAATTCTTTAAAACAGCATCCGCGTAGAAGCCTAAGACATCCAGACTAACAACAAGCCATGGTGGCTAAACGCCCACGGGACATAACGAATTCTACTCAATCAAATATCCAAAAATTACAAAAAACTAACTTAATGAAATTAGAAAGTTCCGAATTAGAAAGCGAATTTTGTTGGGATAATTCTTCTGAAGGGCAGTCGGATGACCAAATTGATGATGAGATCAATTTTTTAGGGTAAAGTCACTCTTGTCGTTTATTACTAAAAATACAATAAATGGACAAGTGATACGAACTTGAATAGACACAGGAACTTCCAAGAATTATATTAAAAAACATTATTTTCTTAAATATGCCCAGTTACCCCTTCAATGTTAAGTCTGTCAACGGAACTAATCTCATAAAAGAAAAATGCAAAATAAATATCTTAAAAAACAATTCAACATTCTTCATACTCAATTCGTTGAATACCTTCGACGGTATCATAGGGTACGATTTCCTTAAGCAAATAGATGCAAGAATTGATACCAAAATTAAATTTTTTTTTTAGAGATGGCAAAGAAAAACTTCACCATCTCAGTTGTCAACAGGTTTACTTAATTACTACAGACCAGAAGTCAGTTCCTGAATACATACGAACACAGTTTAATCAGTTAATTCAAGAAAATGTTTCTGCATTTGCAGAGCCAGATAGGGCATTACCTTTTGATACACAGATAAAAGCCACTATACGGACAACAACCGACGAACCTGTCTATACTAGGAGTTACCCTTATCCTATTTCAGCGACCGTGTCTATAAATGCTGAAATAAAATCACTATTGCGGGACGGAATCATTCGAACATCATGTTCACCATATAATTCCCCAATTCATGTAGTTAATATAAAAGGCTTGGACGAAAATGGTAAACCAAAATTGCGAATGGTCATTGACTTAAGGAAATTAAATGAGAACATCATAGCCGACCGGTACCCCATCCTTGATACATCGGTCATTCTAGCAAATTTGGGTGAATCTAAATGCTTTACAACCCTAGATTTGAAATCCGGATTTCACCAAATTATTTTAGCGGAAAAACACCGGCAAAGAACCGCTTTTCGCGTTAATAATGGCAAGTACGAATTTTGCCGCTTGTCATTTGGCCTTAAAAACGCTCCCAGCATTTTTCAAAGAGCTATCGACGATATTTTACGAGAAAATATCGGCAAAATCTGTCACGTCTATATTGAAGATATATTCATTTACTCCCCAGACGAGCAGACACATTTAACACACATAGACAGAATATTGAAAGAACAAGCCGGAATGCGAGTTTCCACGGAAAAATAAAAATTTTTTAAAACCGAATTAGAGTTTTTAGGCTTTTTAGTTTCACAAGAAGGTATAAAGACTTGCCTGGCAAAGTTCAGGACATTTTAAATTATAAAACACCAGAGACACTTCGAGCATTACGTTCCTTCTTGGGATTACCAGGATATTATCGTAGGCTTATAATGGACTATGCAAGAATAGCTACACCTTTGACAAAATTCTTACGCGGAGAAAAAGGTCACGTAGGGACTAACCGTTCCAAAAATATAAAGATAAAACTTGATACAAAGGCCTTGCAAGCATATGAAAAACTAAAAAAAAAATTGCTGCAGAAGAAGTTTTACTTCAATATCCAGATTATAAGAAGCCTTTTGAGTTAACAACCGATGCCTCTTCATCTGCATTAGGAGCAGTACCTACTTTCCCAGAATGGCAAACCCATTACCATGATTTCCCGAATGCTTTCAAAAACGGATGAAAATTACGCCACCAATGAGCGCGAATAGCAATAGTGTGGGCATTAGAGAATCTCAGACATTACTTATATGGTAACAAAGACATAAACATATATTCAGATCACCAACCCCTCACATTTGCAATTTCGGACAAAAATCCAAATTCAAAGATCAAAAGATGGCGTGGTTTTATTGAGGAATTCTCGCCTAAATTCCATTATGAGCCTGGTAAAGAAAATAAAGTGGCAGATGCGCTCTCTAGACAACTTATTCATACTTTATCTAAACCAAACACAAAAACGTAAACAGTACATAGCGAAATTTCATCAACAAGAACAACTGAAACAATAAAGTTCCCTGTCAACTAATTTATAAACCAACTTGTAATATCCAGATCTGACCATAATCGTAAGAGTACAAAAATATTATATCAGAAATGTATCCAACACACAATAAGCTTTAGTACTGATTCCGTACTAATGCAATATCTTCGAGAATGTGTAAGTCCCAATGTGGTGAACGCAGTTCACTCTGCCCCAAGTTCAAAATACTCTAATGCTAAATTTTCCAAGCGTTTAATTTGTTCACACTGAAAAACTAGTTATTGATCTCTTAAACAAAGATGACCAATTAGAGACAGTTACAACGGAACATAATCGTGCTCATCGATCCCTTCAGGAAAACTTGACTCAAAACTATTATTATGAATTGTAAAATATGCTTGGAAAACAAATACCAAAGGAAACCTCCCAAACCAGAGGTAGGTGCAACACCGTTGCCTAGCGTCCCGGGAGAAATTCTTCATATCGATATCTTTATTACAGATAAACAGCATTTCCTAACGTGCATTGATAAATTTTCCAAATTCGTAATAGTAATCCCTATAGCTTCTCGTTCTTCCATTGACATAAAAGAGGCGTTGCTTCAAATCTAAGGAAAATTGAAAAGTCCAAAAATATTAGTTTCCGATAATGAAAAAGCGTTTAAATCAGGTATTATTACAACGCTCCTCAGAGATCACTTTTCCATTGAGCAATTTTTCGTACCGACGACACTCCATAGTGAGAGTAATGGCCAAATTGAGCGATAACATTCTACGCATTTAGAAATTGCACGTTGTATAAAATCTCAACAATCTTGTTGTGCTTCTTAGCAACACATAAATATAATAATACGATCCACTCCATTACGAACGCAAAACCAACCGATATAATGCACGATTATCAAGCAGAAAAGCTAGAGCTCATAAGAAAAAAGCTAACAATTGCTCAAGAAAAAACGCTTGGTACGAAACCAAAACATATCCAGTTAATTCTACCAGCCTGGCGATATAGTTTTCATCCGAAGAAATAGGCGCTTAGGAAACAAATTTGAAAAAATCTTTATTGAAAAAGATTTAGGCACCACAGTTTTGATAGATGGCAAGAAGATCCATAAAAGTAGTCTTTGTGTCCATACAAAGTTTATAGTACACAAAATAATGTATTCTAGAGTTATTAATAGTTTAATAGTTGCCTTTTTCTGCAAATGTAATGATTTCTTGAGTGTTTTTTAAGAAATAGTCCGCATCCAGATAATCTGCTTCTGAATAACTAAATTGATTATGTTTGTTGATGTTATTATTATATCTGCTTTGTTTTCCTTGTCTTTGCTGTCTATGTTTTCTTTGATATTTGGAAAATAACTGCGTTTCATTTCCAATTTCTATGGCCTCGTTTGTAGCGAGATTAAGCAAATTTAAGTTGCCTTTAATTACATCGTGTTTATTTCCTTTATATTGAGCAGTTATGTAACGATTTATGTTTGACCTGTTCATTTATACTGGGTCCTCTTCGGGGTTACTGTTAACGGTTGTTGGATAGTAACAAGTTAAGTGAGGAGTAGGCTCCAAAACAGTTGCCTTTAAACGCAAGTGGTCCTGCGTTTGATGGTTGTCAATAGATTTAAAAGATTACAAGTGAGCATGATCACTCGATTCACTTAAAAAAAGAAAAAAATAATTGTAATTTATATTTAACCAGCTGACCGACCGTCTTCGCTCGTGTGCTTTAATATTTTATGTACAAAATTAAAATATTAAAATTCGGTATCAATAATATTTTTGTTACTTAACATATCAAGTGGGCAACGTTGAATAGATACTACACTATTGAAGCTATCTAAGAAATATTCTTATTTCTTTAGCACTCTGGAACATGCCAAATATAGTTGGCCATGAGAGAAACAATCAGGCCGTAAATCAACCCCAGCCTTCTTTAAGGACTGACCCTGGGCGTTGTTTATTGTCATAGCGAAATAGACCTTCAATGGAAACTGTAGTCTTTTAAGACAATAGGGGTAATCAGGTGGAATAAGAGGGATGCGTGGCATAAACACAGCTTCCCCTTGACCACAACCGGTAAAGATATTCGCCTAAATTATTCTTCTGGTTCTCAGAAATTATTTTGGAGATGTTGTCGATCAGATGACGTTTCTCTTAAACAATCACGACTGACCGGAGTTTTATCTGATACTATTGGTATTACTACTAATCCATAGTATTTAAGAGGTTGGCCGGCCAGCCCAACTACTACATTTTCGAGCGAAATTAAGCATTTTTTGTAGACCTCATCCATATTATGTTGTCCATGCATCTCCATATACTCTTTTCCCAATTTATTTTTTAGATCTTCAGCCAAACTATCTTTGTGTTTTTTTTTCAGAGACGTGGTGGATCTAACAACTGGCAAAAAACCAGTATAACTGCAAACAAATTTCTTAAGCTATGATGTAAATCCGAGGCAGAAGCTTCTTCCAGAGCTTGGTCCCAATGTCTATCGTCTTCCAATAGTCCCAGAGCCCTGCAAGTTGAGTGGAATGTACGATGTACGTGTGCAGCTACCGTTTTTAGGTCTGAGAAGGATGTAGGCCCTCGAACTTCATGAAGCAGAAGACGGCTTCAGCGTTGTTGGAATACACTGTATAAACCCTACCGTGTAAATGGTAATTTTTTACTCCAGGGTGACCGGGTACTGCTTCTCCCTGCTTCCTGCTACAAAATGTATTGTTTCTCCATACAAAATAAAATGGTACTTCGCAGTACAAAAGCTGTTTGGCGAATTTATCGATCTTGCATAGTTCAAAAGATGTCATTTAAGTTGACTTTGAAGGATTGATTATTCTTTCAGTAACATTATCTTTCGAAAATTACACCCTTTTGTCCATTTTCCAAATGTACATTTAAATGCATAGCTGATGGAAATCTTTCATGTATTGGGAAACAAAGAATGCGCCAAACTGCTTCTGAACTACTGATGTACCGCCCGGTCTCATAAAGTGATACCTCATAATTATTTTTCTCAAGAGTAAATGCAGCTTGGTCACTTCCTTTATTTATATACTTTCATATATATTTTACAGATTTAACAGAATTGCAAAATTCGACAATTATATGAGCCTTAAAAAAACGAGAGAGGACTGGGTTGTAAGGAACGACCCATCGGTTATCGAGGTCAACACCATTAATATTAACTGTAAATCCATCATCTTCGGATGAGCGCCTTCTATATTGGAGGTAACCATTGTCACCACTTTCGGTATTTTTATACCCTATCCCATAGGGGTATATTAGTTTTGATACATAGTTTGTAACATGGTGAAACAATTTCGCTAAGTTTTGAGCTAGGGTTTTGTAATTTGGTACACTCTCTATCCGTCGAAGCAGAACAAGTGTAAAAATGATTGAAATCCGCCCACTGCCACGCCCCCTTCTTAGAAAAATTTTGTTTTTTGCCAAACCATTAGAGACTTTTATGTATCATTTTAAAACACACCCACTTTTTGGAGGTGTTTTCGTATAGAAACCCATTTCTAATTACTACTTCATAGCACAACCAGGCGAAAATCATGGTTTTTTGTCGAACGATAAAAGATTTTGATATATCTTAAAGTATATGGATCGACTCCGAATTGAAAGCTGAGTCAATTTAGACATGTCTGTCCGTCCGTCAGTACGTCACCAGTTTTTGAGCCTTAAATTTAAAGCTAGAATGATGAAATTTGGTACACGTGTTTGTTACAAGTGTACAAATTCTTCTAATCCGCTCACCGCCACACCCCCTTTTTACAAAAACTTAATTTTAGGCCAAACCGTTCAAAATTTTGAAAAAGTGTCTGAACAACATATCTAGACAATCCTGATATCTATATTACGTCTATATAAAGTTGTTTACCTCGCCCACTTTTTGGGGGCGTTTTCAGTATTATAAACATACAAAAACCAATTGTATACCCTCCACCATACCCTATGCAGGAGAAAAACGTTGTTTTTGGTCGAGCCATAAAAGATTTTGATAAATTGTCTGAACAATATGTTGCGACAATTTTAATTCTAAAAGTTCTTTGAAATTAAACCCACATTTAAATGATTTTAATTTAAAGGATGGGATAGGGTATAGGGTGTAGCATTTTCCTATGTTTTTTTTTGCTTTCCAATAGGGGTATATTAGTTTTGACATTAAGTTTGTAACATAGTGAAATAATTTCGCTAGATATACCTCAAAGTATACGGATCGGCTCAGAATGGGTATCTGGGCCGATCTAGCCATGTCTGTCTGTCCGTCCGTCCGTCCGTTGGTGGGTCACCGATTTTTGGGTCTTAAATTTTGAGCTAGAGTTTTAAAATTTGGTAAACAGACTCTCTATCCGACGAAGCAGAACAAGTGTTAACGTTTTTGAAATCCGCCCACTGTCACGCCCCCTTTTTTATAAAAACGTAGTTGTAGGCCAAACTTTTAGAGATCTAAAAAAAAAGTCAAATCAAGATAACTAGACAATCTTTACTTCTATATCTCGTATATGCAAAGTTTTTTGCCACTCCCAGATTTTTGGGGCGTTTTCAGTAAAAAAATTTTTTCGGTAAAATTTTAAGCATTTCCAAAAACATTTTGATGCAAAATCATTGCTTTTGATAGTATAAATATATCTTCTATATATCATTTTAACCCACGCCCACGTTTTCGAGGCGTTTTCATACAAAAACAATTTTTTATACCCTACGCCATACCATATGCAGCAGAAAAACGTTGTTTTTGTTCGACCATACAAGATATTGATAAACTGTCTGAACAATATGTTGCGACAATTTCAATTTTAATATATCTTTGCCATAAAATCCACATTAAAGGGATATTAATTTTAAGGAGAGAATGGGATATGGTATAAAACGATCCGCACAGTGGATTGTAGCCTTCTCATATATTTTTTACTACTATTAATCACATTTTATTTTTCGTAATATACATTTCAACTTTAGCAGAGGTTTCTGCGAAGCTGAAGCCTTTTTTGCAGAAGATTATGTGACAAGAATTATACCATTATAGGTAACAATATTTTTGGCTTACCACTTTTTCAGATTAAAACTTACGTATGTAATTACCTTTGTGCTTTTAATTAATTTGAGTACAATAATTTGCATTTTATTGGTTTTCTAATAGATCAAAGGGTTCATTTAAAAATAAATGTTCACTACATTTTTTTCTTGTTGTTAAATGTTTTATGTTGGAAAATTCTCTATGTAGTTCGTTGATTGTAAACGGAACGCTGAACTGAGGTTGTCTTCTTCCATAGCAATTGCAGTTTTTAGGGACTTTCACCATTCTTTGAGCACGACTCAGCTAGCGATTCTGAATCGATCCATATACTTTGAGGATTATCTAGCGAAATTATTTCTCTATGTTACAAACTATTTATCAAAACTAATATACACCTATGGGATAGGGTTGAAACATATGAGAAGTGTTTCGAAATGTTTGAAAGTTTACCGAAAAACGTTTTTACTGAAAAGTCCTCAAAAAGTGGGCTTGGAAAAAACCTTATATGGACAAAATATAGATATTCAGGTTGCCTACATATGTTGTTCAGTCACATTTTTAAAATTCCTTACTGTTTGTGCCAAAAATAACGTTTTTCTAAGACGGCGGCCTGGCAGTGGGTGGGTTTTGAAAATTTCTCCACTTGTTCCAACAGCAACTACAAGGATCACATGTATCAAAATTGATTATCCTACCTCGAAATTTAAGGCCCAAAAATCGGCTTCATACAGACGTACACACGGACGGACGAACGGACAGACATGGCTACATCGACTCTATATCGATTGTGAGTCGATCTATATACTTCAACCTATATCTAGCTAAATTATTTCACTATGTTACAAACTATGTATCAAAACTAATATACCCCTTTGTGATGGGGTATATACATATATAAAGGCTACAATCCGCTGTGCCGGTCGTTTAATACCCTATCCCATCCCATCCCATTCTTAAATTAAATATTCCTATAAAGTAGGCTTTATGGCGATGAAATATATAAAAAATCATTGTCAGAACATACTGTTCAGACAGCTTATCAAAATCTTTTCTGCTTCGACAATAAACAACGTTTTTCGCCTGGTTATGCAATGGTTTTTTGAATGAAAACGCCTCCAAAAAGTGGGGGTGGGTTGAAATATTGTACGAAAGCAATTTTTTATATAACCATAATCAATGATTCTGCATCGAATTTTTTTTCGAAATGCTTAAAACATTGCCGAAAACTTTTTTTTTTGTACTGAAAACGCCCTTAAAAAAACGGGAGTGGGAAAAAATCTTATAAAGACAAAATATAAATATTCAGGTTGACTACATTATGTTATTCATAACGTATTTCTAAAGAGTGGGCGTTGCTGTAGGCGGATTTAAAATATCTTTACACTAGATCGAACAGCACGTACAAGGATCACATGTATCAAATTTGATTACAGTAGCTCAAAATTTAAGGACCAAAAACCGGTTACCTACAGACGGACGGACGGACGGACAGACACGGCTAAATCGACTCAGCTATCGATTGTGAGTCGATCAATATACTTTAATCTATATCTAGCTAAATTATTTCTCTATTTTACAAACTATGTATCAACACAAATATACCCCTATGGGATAGGATTTAAACATATGAGAAGCCTATAATCCCATTCTTAAAAATAATATCCATCAAATCTAGGCCTTATATAATATAGAAAATGTGATTGTCAACATATTGTTTAGACAGTTTTTAAATTTCATTTATGGTTCGACAAAAAAAAACAGTTTTTCGCCTCGTTATGCTATGAAGTAGTTTATACATATGTTTTTTTTTATGAAAACGTCTCCAAAAAGAGCCATCAAATTACCGAAAAAGTTTTTTACTGAAAACGCACCAAAAAGTGGGTGTGGCACAAAAAACTTTATATAGACGAAACCTAGACATTAGGATTGGCTAGATATGCTGTTCAGACACATTTTTTCAAAATCTCTAACCGTTTGGCCTAAAATTATTGTTTTCTAAAAAGTGGACGTGGCAGTGGGCGGATTTCACTTGTTCTGCTGGGAGTACCAAATTTCATCATTCTAGATCAAAATTTGAAGCCCAAAAACTGGTTACGTGCGCACGGAAAGAGAGACATGTCTAAATCGACTCAGCTATTGATTCTGAGTCGATCCGTATACATGAAGTTATATCTAGCTAAATTATTTCTCTATTTTACAAATTATATACACCTATGGGATGGGGTATAAACATTTTTTTTGCCAAAACATGTTCGTTACTACCCAGGCCGAGCTTTCTCACAACCATTCATGTGTGCGTGTGTATTTCTAGCACGTTGGCGGGACCTCCTGTTTTGTGCCGACTCCGAACGTCGAATTTGAGCTTAGCTCTTCTTTACTATTTTTTTTACTTTTACTGCTTTTTCCTTACTGCTCGGAAGATTCGTCAGACCAACACGAGAAGAGGGTCAGTGAAAAATGGGAATCAAAGTTCGTGAAAAATGTGCACCGTTTGTTACGACCATATTATGGTCGTCATAATGGACCTCATTTATGGCTCAACGGATGCGTAAATAAACAAAATTGTTGCATTTGGAGTGATGAACCGCCACGTGCCATACAATAACTACCGATGCATACCGAAATAAACGACAGTTTGGTGTGGTTTATGGGCTGGTGGCATCTTCGGTCCATTTTTCTTCAAAGAAGACCGTGAAAGAAATAAAGGGTGATCCATTTCGAGGTTCCCTACTTTTTTAAAGAAAAAAAAACACAGAAAATTCAAATTTAATGGAAAATGTTTATTATCATTTGAAAGAACATTCTTTGGCATTTATTTTTTGAAGATTATGTCTATCAAATGTTGGCGGTTGCTACGTCGCAGATGGTCCATCCGTTGAGTCCAATTTTCGATCACTTGTTCGAGCATTTCGACTGGTAACTGGCGAATGACACGCGTGATGTTTTCCTCCAAGGCCTCAATCGAAGCGGGTTTGTCGGCATAAGCTTTTGACTTTACATATCCCCACAGGAAAAAGTCTAACGGTGTGATATCACACGATCTTGGTGGCCAATCGACCGGCCCAAAACGTGAAATTATGTGCTCACCGAAATGTTCTCTCAATAATTCCATTGATTGGGAAGTGGCGCCGTCTTGCTGAAACCAAATGTCGCCGAGATCACGAGCTTCAATTTCAGGCAATAAATAGTCGGTTATCATGGCACGATAACGGTCGCCATTGACGGTTACGTTCGCACCGGAATATTTTTAAAGAAATATGGACCGATGATTCCACCGGCCCACAAACCACACCAAACCGTAGTTTTTTCTGGATGAAGTGGCAGTTCTTCAATCTCTTCAGGTTGCTCTTCGTCCCAAATGCGGCAATTTTGTTTGTTTACATACCCATTGAGCCAGAAATTGGGTCTCATCGCTAAACAAAATTTGCCTCGAAAACGTCGGATCTTCTTGGAACTTTTCAAGAGCCCATAGAGCAAAGCGATGTCGCTTGGGAAGGTCGAGCGGCTTCAGTTGTTGCACAAGCTGTGGTTTGTACGCTTTCAATTTCAGATCTTGACGTAAAATGCGCCAAGTCGTTCCATACGCCAGTCCGAGTTGCTGCGAACGGCGCCGAATCGACTCTCTACGGTGCGCGTGTACACTCTCAGCTACGGCCGCTATATTTTCTTCACAGCATGCTGGACGTGGTCTATTCGGTCGAATATTATCCAATAATGAATGCTGGGTCTCAAAATGGGTGATGGTGTCGCGAATAGTACGCTCAGTAGGCCTAATATGTTGACCATAAGTTGAGCGAAGTGCACGAAACACATTCATCACAGAACGTGAATTTTCATAATAAAGTTGAACAATTTGTAAACGTTGTTCACGCGTAAGTCTTTCCATTATGACATGCCAAACAATACTAAACAAAAATAACATGACAGCATGACACGACTCACACGTGATCTGTCAAAAAAGGCTATTGAAAAAAGTATCTCTACTTGGATCACCCGTTATTACCGTCAACGCCGAACGAAATCGAGCCATGATACGCTCAAAAAAGTGACACAAAATTATACCTTCCGAATGGAGCATTTGAAACGAAGCCGCGGACAACATTTACATGAAGTTGTCTTTAAAACGTAAATGGCAAAGGCCTATTTATCGATTACCATCAAATATTAAATATTAAATATTTTAATATAAATGCAAATTTGAGTATTTTATTCGATCTTTAATAAAAATACGCTTAGAACATCACCCGTTACTTTGAGGTATTTCCAGCCAAATTATCTCTCCATGTTACAAACTATGTATCAAAATGAATATTCCTCTTTGGGATAGGGGTATAAACATATGAGAAGGCTAAAATCCACTGTGTGCTTCGTTTTATACCCTATCCCGTCCCATTCTTAAAATAAAAATCCCAAAAATGTGGGCTTTATGGTAAAGAAATATTAAAATTGTCATTGTAACAACATATTGTTCATAGTCTTTAAGGTTTAACAAAAAACAACGTTTATTTTCTGTTTTGCGTAGGGCATATACATTTTTTTTTTCATAAAAACCCCACCAAAAGTTAAGCGTTGTTTAAAAAGTTAAAAAATTTTACTGAAAAACGATATTCTACTGAAAACGCCGGTCGTAATGAGTTAAAAGTCCAACGGTGGAGGTATTTTGTTGAAGAAGCGCCTAAGTTCGTTACTCAGGATAAATAAATATAGTTAGTCAATTCATCGTTGAGGGTTGATTTAATAGTGCCCTTACTCACTTGAACATGTTAATAGGCATTTCATTAAATTGTTAATAAAATTTATAACTATTCATAAGCTTTAAAAATTCTATAAGAAATGAAGTTTACAGAAAAATGTATATAAAATGCAATGTATATAAAAATGCAAAAGAAATAATTTTACTATTGGGCGCAGTATTTCACCCTGTCCAGTTTTAACAGAAGCGACGCGAACCTGTCCATCTTTCCCTGGGTGAACAACAACAACCTTCCCTAAACGTAAGAGATTAGGTAGTATATTTTCATTACGAACTACCACAATATGTCAAATTTCTATATTTCTTTGAGGGTATTTCCATTTTGTTCTTCGTTGAAAATCCGTCAAATATTCCTCCTTCTATCGCTTTGGAAATGAATGCAAGATTCGCTGAGTCCATTGCCAATTCTAAAGGGTGGTCTTTTCACTGCATTGTCCTTCTGGTAAAGAAAGCAACGGTGAACCTTTTAAGAAATGGCCTGGTGTTAGGGGAAGATTATCAAAATCACTTTCGCTGAATGAAGAAATAGGGCGAGAGTTCATGCAGGATTCAATTTTGAATGAATGAAAAGATATAAACTCTTCAAAGGTAAATTTTGAATCTCCAACAACTTTTTTAAATAGAATTTTAAAAGACTTCATACCGGCCTCCCAAAGACCACCCATATGAGGAGAACCTGCTGGATTAAAATCCATTTTAAACCTCTAGGTATGTAGGTTTTCTCAGCTCCTGAAGTTGTATCTGCCAGTGCCTTCCGAATCTCTTTTGTGAGTATCTTACTGGCACCCACAAAATTGGTGCCATTGTCGGAGAAGAGTTGTTGAGGAATCTATCAGAAGCTGCCAAAAATGAATAAATGGAGAGGCTGCCAACTGCTTCTAAAGGTACTGCCTTTGTACAAAGATAAATAAAAAGGCACAAGTAACCCTTAACGGCTTGATAGAATCTTCCCTTTTGAACCTTCAGTTCAAAGTGGCCACCAAAATCAAATCCGACCTAGGTGAACGGAAAAGAGAAGCTTACTCTTTCGGGTGGGTTTGAAGTTATTTTAAATTCTTTAGTTTTGGAATCCAATTTTTTTTATAATTTACATGTACTCAAGGGGTTATGAATACACCTTATATGTAACCACAGAACGAGCGTTAGAGAAGAGAAAGAGACTTACTCCATATGTGGTGTCCGAACTAACTTCGGGGAGTCACTTTTTCTTGTGTTCGTTAAATTTAAAGAAATTCAAGATGGTGCATACTTTTAGGTATATCAACCGATTTTTTTATTCGCTATCCCATAGGCGTATATTAGTCTTAATAGTTTGAAACATAGAGAAATAATTGAGCTAGGTATACCTCAAAGTATATCGATCGACTCAGAATCGATAGCTGAGTCGATTTAGCCGTATCTGTCCGCCCGTTTGTCCGTACGTCACCAGTTTTCGGGTCTTACATTTTGAGCTAGAATGATGAAGTTTAGTACACTTGCTTGTTGTTGCTCCCAGCAGAACAAATGTAAAAAATTTGAAATCCGCCCACTGTAACGCCCCCTTTTCAGAAAACATAGTTTCAGACCAAACTGTTAGAGATTCTGAAAAAAGGCCTGAACAACATATCTAGACAATCATAATGTCTACAACTTTGTATTAACAAAATATAAACAGTTTGATTGTCTAGATATGCTGTTCAGCTTTTTATTCAGTTTCTCTAACGGTTTGGCCTACAAATATATTTTTCAGAAAAATGGGCGTGGGCGGATTTCAAAAATTTGTACATTTGTGAGCAACAACAAGCAAGTGTACTAGATTCCATCATTTCATCATTCAAAATTTAAGGCCCAAAAACTGGTGACGTACGAACGGACGGACGGCCAGACTTGGCTAAATCGACTCAGCTATCGATTCTGAGCCGATCCATATACTTTAAGGTGTATCTAGCTCAATTATTTCTCTATGTTGCAAACAATGCATCCTATCCCATTACTTGCTTAAGACTGTTTATCAAAATCACTTATGGTTCGACAAAAAAACACAGTTTTTCGCCTGGTTATGCTATGAGGTGGTGTATAGAAATGGTTTTTGTATGAATACGCCTACAACAAGTGAGCGTGGCTTAAAATGATGTATGGAAGAAATGTTTATATTAACAGAAGCAATGATTTTGCACACCATTTTTTTCGGAATGCTTAATTTTTTTTTCCAAAAACGTTTTTTACTAAGAACGCCATCAAACTATGGGAGTGACAAAAAACTTTTGGGGCGTTTTCATACAAAAACCATTTCTATACACCACCTCATAGCATAACCAGGCGAAAAACGGTGTTTTTTTTTCGAACCATAAATGATTTTGATAAACAGTCTGAACAATATGTTAGACAATGACATTTTCTACATTTCAACGCCATAAATCCGACATTTTGTCGATATTTGTCTTAAGGATCCCATCGCATAGGGTACAAAACGATCCAAACAGTGGATTGTAGCCTGCTCATATGTTGTTTATTTCTTTTAAATAAAAGTTAAATGGATTTTGGCTGGTGTTACGTCCGAATGTAACTTGGTGTTTGACTTTTTGTACTGCTTTTGTTCTTTGTCACAAACCCTTTGTTCGCGTATTTTACTCCAATTATTCCGTAATAAACAAAACAGTAATTTTAGCAACGTTATAACTAGCGAGTTTATTTGCGAATGATTAACAAAACTTCATCAATCATTTTATTTGACATTACATACATCTGCCAACATACAATTAAAAACGTACTAGATGCATTAAGGTGCAAACATCTTTAAAATTATGGTAATTTAATAACAAGCAAAATATATAATTTAGGCCGTGTGTCAATTGCGTTAAAAATAGAGTTAAATTTTATTCACTGTTCAATTTTTGAGTTTTCTGCACCATACTATTGTCAAAAATTATCCACTGGCTTAAATTTTAACGCAATTGAAATACGGCCTTAATGTATATATTTTTATCCTCTCAACATTCACTCCCGCCGGGAACTATGTTCGCAACATATGTCCGCTGCACATAGGCAGAGACCCTACGTGAAGAACAGGGAAGTGAGTAGCCTATACTAATGCCAATTTGCCTTGCCATGCTAACCCGTTCCCTTTTCGGTGTTCCGCGATCGTGTTGTGCTATCAGCAGCCATCAATTGCCTGTTTGTTATCGCGTTGTTAATTTGTAGGGATATTTCCTGTGTGTAAATTTATGTGTGATGAAATTATTTTAAATTTTTAAATATTGTGTTTAAGATTTTAAAGGGTGATTTTCATTTTGATTTTTAATGATTGTTGTTGTGTTTTAGAGTTTTGTAGTACAGTATGATTCGGATATAAGAAAGTCCAACAATCCCAAGAATTTTTTTCTTATATCCGTTTTTGCTTTTACGCAATAAACGGATATAAGAAAAAATTTCTTATATCCGAACAACGGATACAAGAAAAAACTTTCTTATAAAAAACGGTTAAGAAAAAAATTTAAAAAAACATAAATTATTTATTTTCAAGAAACAAAAACGATACAAAAACAAAGTAAAATAAGGTACATCTTCAGTTCATTTCATTTCATGTTATATGTGTAGGTACATACATGTTATCACATTTATAGTATTTAGTTATATAGATAATATGTCCTACCTAAGTCCTTGCTCATATAAAAAAAGAGATCCTAGTACATATGTATCTATACGTATATGCACATATCAAATATGTGCACATATTTGCACATTAAGAAAGATGTGATTAATTATTTTGAAAATAATCTTCAATTTTTTTTTGAACAAGTATTTCATCCCGTTGTCTGAAGAGAAGTTCTTCTATATTGGACAGGCAGTCTTCATCACTTGCTAAATACTGTTTCAAAACAAAAAACGCTTTAACAGCTTCTTCTCTACTTGGCTTCATTACAGGCATTTCAATAAATTCCGACAGGACCTCTTCGTCAGTTTCACTGCTCAACATCTCAGCTACTAATTCATTTTCGCCGATGTCCCCATAACAATCCTGGGCTTCCTCATCCGTTATGGCTCTGAAAAAGTCTTCATGTTCTTCATCCATACGAGAGTTGATAACATCTGAGTCTTGGTTGCCAGTATCGCCCAGAACTTCAATTTCCCTTGAAATTCCGGCTTTTTTGAAGCAATTAGATATAGTTTGAGGTGTGACAAGCCACCAAGATCGTTTGATGATATGTAGGGCTTTTAAAATGGTAATTTCTTTGAAGAAACTGTTCATATAATTGCCCTCAACTGCTAAAATTTGTTTTCTGATCAAACATTTTCGGTACTGGGCCTTAAAGGATTGAATGATGCCTACACGAGAGAGATATAATGCTAGCCAATATTTTAACAATAAGTAAAAGTAGTTTTTACCTTGGTCCAATGGCTGTATGAGACTTGTAGTGCATGGTGGTAAAAATAGAATTTCTATATTTTGGGGGATGAAATCGAGCTTATGACAAGAAGCGTTGTCAATCAGAAGAAGAATTTTTTTATTTTTCCTTTTCATATTCCCGTCCAGCTCCTTAATCACCTCACACCATATCGTACTGGTCATCCAAGCTTTCCTATTAAATTTGTAAGGGAGGGGAAGGTTTTTTCCTCGGAAACATCTGGGTTGCTTGTATTTTCCGATTGAAAAAACATACTTATCAGAACCCGTTGCGTTGCATATGAAGAGCAGTGTGATTCGGTCTTTACGTAATTTGAGACCTGTAACTGCCTTATCTTTTGGAGCAAATGTTCCGCCAGGAATTGCTTTGTACATAAGGCCGGTCTCGTCAGCGTTGTAAATATCGTCCATTTCGTAATTCTGTAGAATGGTAGGAAGCACATTTTCTTTGAAGCGATCTGCTGCTTCGGAATCAGCAGAAGAGGATTCTCCGTGGAGTTTTTTAAAAAGAATATTTTCACTTTTCTTCCACCTTTGAAGCCATCCTGGGTTAGGTTTGAAGTCTGGAATATCTAATTGTATTGCAAACATCTCAGCTTTTTCCATAAGAGCTTGACCCGTGGTTATGGCATTTTTTTCCATCATTTGCTCAAACCATTTCGTCACTGTTTTATTAAGAATTTCATGTTTAGGCTTCCGATTTCTTTTAATGTTTAAATTCTTGCATGTAAATTTTTTTTCGTTAATCGTTTCCGCATTTTTCAAAATCTTGCTAAGAGTGCTTTCCGATATGTTGTAATGTTGGGATACTTCTTTCCTTGTTTTCCCACTTTTTATTTCGTCCAATATTTTTATTTTAGTTTTTATTGTCAAAGTATTTCTTTTATTTGTAGACATTTTTACACTTTTGACACATACGCGAATAACACAAAGAATGCAAAGAAAAGCAAAACTCCTTCGCGGTTTTTTATTGCTGTCAATTGAAACTTCAAAATATCTGTTACAGTCATTTACATGGGGTTGTTCACGATAACTTCGTTGGCATAAGAACTTGTAGTGTATGTACACTCATGTTCAAAAATTTCTTTTAAACGTTTTTTTGTTATATACATGTAGAAAATTTGTTTCTTATATACGTTTTTTTCTTATAAGCATTTTTCTTATACACGTTCTTTTTTATATGAAGTTGTTATGAAGAAGTGTACGGTGTATTTGACAACGTTTCTTATAAGCGATTTATTCTTATATACAACTTTCTTATATCCGAATCATACTGTATTAAGTTTGGGTTTTAATTAGGGTGTGTTATGTTTATTTTTTGTGTGTTATTTTACTTGTGAGAACGTTTAAATTTTTAAATGGGTTCTTAGTGTGTTATTAATTTTTAAGAGTAAGTGTGTGTATATATTAGGGTATGTTATTTATATATATTTAGTGAGTGTTTGTGATCTACAATTCTTGGAATGTGTGTTTAGAATAACGTATTGGGTGTATTATTAATAGGGTTTATATAAGGGATTGATCAGCCGGTGTTTTGTTGCTTGGAAGCAAGCATATTTTCGTAGTAGGCCGTTTAAGTTCCCCGTTTTGGGTTCTTAACGTCACGACGCGTGTTAGATTGTCTACTCCAGGATGGAGTTGATTTACCATGGCCATGATCCATTTAGACGGTGGAATCCTCTCGTCCTTAACTAAAACCAAGTCCCCTAGTTGAGGTTGCTCCTCGGTTTTTAACCATTTTTGACGCTGTTGTAGGCGAGAAAGGTTCTCCGAGTTCCACTGCTTCCAAAAGGATTTGTATAGTTGCTGTATTCTTTTCCAGCGGTCGTTGCAGCAGATGTTTTCTTCTGTACTGTCTTGTTCCGGTACACTCAATATGGGTTCACCTATAAGGAAATGCGCTTGTGTTAAAGCGGTAAAGTCATCCGGATTGCTGGTTAGTGGACATAGGGGCCTTGAGTTGAGGTAGTCAACTCTATTGACACAAATAGATAAGTGATACTTCACCGATCTAACCAGCTTCTTATTCTCCTCCAAAGTGTGGCGAATGTGGAGGAATAAAATTCCATTTTGTACCGTCCAACAGTAAACTATCTGCTATCTGCTTTTGATTGCTGTTGGCCGCCTTCCGACGTTTTTCCAACTCTTAAGCAGCATCCACAAAGCTCTTTCCGCAGTCACTAAATACTTCCTTGCCTACTAATCGTCTCGAAGAAAATCTGCGAAAGGCTGCAATGAAGGACTGAGAAGACCAGTTCTAAATGTAGAGTTTTGGTGGCTAAACACACGAATACCGCAAAATATGCCTTTAAGGTTTTCGACCCCCAACCTTTCAATGCCATGACCTCTTAAGGACCAGCATAGTTAACTGCAGTATGTGAAAAGGGACGAGACATCCTTACCCTTGGAGCTGGCAAATTGCCCATGAGTTGGTAGCTTGGTTTTGACTTTTGCCTAAACAAAACGTTGCAACCATGTACAGTTTTTTTAACGGCATTTTTAAGATTTAAAATCCAAAACCTTCGGCGAATTTGTGCGATCATCTGTAGCATTCCTCCGTGGTAGGTTGAAGCATGCGCGTCTCTTATAATGAGTTGGCTTAAGTGATGTCCGGGCTTCATTATAACGGGATGTTGTTGCTCTAAGCTGAGATGGGCATTTTGTAACCTACCTCCAACTCTCAGAATTCCCGTATCGTCAAAAAAAGGTTGTAATGATTTTAGACTCTTTAAATAAGGTTGCGGTTCTTTACTTTCGACGAAGAACATGCTTCTCTGAGCAATCCTTAAAGCGGTCTTCAATGCTGAATCCATTTCAGTGGGTGCAAGTGTCATCGTATGTGTGCATACTCGGCGAGTATTGGCTACAAATTGGTGAAAATGTGCTAAAACCCTCAGCAACTTTCTAAGGGTCAATTGGCGATGTATCAGCAAATCGACTTGGTTTTCTCCTTTAGCAACGTAATGTGTTTGGATGTTCCGTATTTCTTCATCCGTTGTCCCAATAGATGGTTGAGTTGGCGTTTCAAAGTCCCAATTAGAGCTATTCCCACAAAGCGTGTTATTGTTTAATTCGGATGGCAAAACACCACGTGATGCCATATCGACGGGATTTTGTTTTGTTGGGATGTAACGCCAGATACTGCAATTGGTCAAACGCTCAATCAATATTTGGCAAACGATTTCCACCGTGCCGGAGGTGCCATTATCCACGCCAACGTTATCATCGAGTCCAAATAGCTCCAACCTGGGAAGGGTTACGGTCTTCAACGGAGCAACTTTTATTTTCGACATCAAAAGGTGAACATGAATGCTGCAGTGATCATCCAAAACGCGTTAGTATATCACCGCTCTATACCCACTCCAATCTACGATACCATAACTGCTGCATTAAAATGTTGGCTAATATTATGCACGGCGAAATCCGTCCAATAGAATCGAAGAGTTTGGCAATAGTAGACAGCATTGTTCTTTTCGTTGGGACTTTCGAGTATACACAGTCATTTTGAAACAAAAAGGAATCTTCAAGAGGGCACCATCTTATACCTAGCATCTTTATTTGTGGACTGGAAGCCTGCTAAAAAGGTAGAGAAAATATCCTTTCTCTTTGCTCCGAAATATCATCCAATAAAGACTCATGGATCCCAGCAAATGTCTTGCTTCATCGCGTATTCGTCGTGCCTCATCCAATGTGTCAGCTCCAGCAATAAGATCGTCGACGTACATACCTTTACGGACTACTTTTGCACCAATAGGATACCGATGTTCTTCGTCTGTTGCAACATTTGGATTGTGCGATTAGACAGGTAGGGTGCGCTACCAGTTTCAAAGGTGACGGCCTGCAATCGATAAATCCTTGTTGGTTTTGAAGGGTTGTCACGCTAAAGCATAAGCTGATAATACGAATCCTTTCCCCTCATTCGTATTTGCCTAAACATTTTTTCGATGTCTGCGGTGAAGATAAATTGATGTGTTCTCCATACTAACATTATATCATTGATACTATTTTGTGTTTTAGGTCCTACCTATAAGTGATCGTTTAAGGACTTGCCATCTATAGTCTTCGCAGCAGCATCAAGGACGACTCGCGATTTGGTTGTCGTGCTGGACTCATTCAGGACAGTGTGGTGTGGAACGAAGTAATGATATGGTGAATGAAGAACATCATCGTTCACTGCATCAACTTCTGACAACTGCCCCAATTTCAGGTATTCCTTTATACATTTAGAATATTCCCTGTTGATTTTTGGGTTATTAACGAATCGTTTCTCCAACTGATGAAACCTACGCAAGGCACCTTGCTTCGAGGGTCCAAGCGCGGGTTTACATCCATCTATAAAGGGAAGAGATGCTTCATATCTCCAATCGGGTAGACGAATAGTCGTCTCTTCAAAAAGCTTTTCGCAAGCAATGTTTTCTTCAGTCTTAGTATCGACATAGGGTGATTCTTCGATTTCCCAAAACTTTCGTAATTGGGTGTCGATATCAAAGACCTGCAAGAAACAATTTGTTGACATTTTCTAAGTTTCTATAGGTACTTTACCTAGTATGATCCATCCTAATTATTTTCTTTGAGCTATGGGCTCCATCGCATTTTGTCCTCGGATAATATCCGGAAGGATGAAGTCTGCAAATACGTCACTTCCTAGTAGCAAATCCACTGTAGCCGATTTGTAGAATATAGGGTCCACTAATTCCAAACCGTTGAGGTGTTTCTAGTTGTTGAGTGTCAGTTGTTTGGCCGGGAGACGCCCAATCAGGGAATTAAATACAAAGGCTCGTGTGCTGGTCTCAAATGTAGTGTGCAGAGATGCAAACGTTATTTCAACACACTTGTGACATGCTCCACCGCTGACCTTGCGCAGCCCTAAAACTTCAACTAACGTACTCCCAGTCCTCAGGTTGAGTATTTGTATCGCTGCTTCCGTAATAAAGCTGGCTTCAGACCCTGGGCCAATAAAGGCTATAAATTTTATAAACTTCCCATTAGAAGATCTTACCTTAACTACAGCAGTCGCTAGTAGTACTTGAGAGTTTGTAGAGTGTAACGCATGGTAGTTTTGAACTGCTGAACTAGTGCTCGGTCGATCTGCACTAATAGGGCAAGGCATTTGAGTGTTGGAAACTACTGAAGGGACATTTATATGTATATTTGCAGGAGGATTTGTAGAGATTTGGAATGCTGTGTATTGGTGCAAGGTTGTTGGGTGGCGTTATGTGGGTATTGTGACTGTGGGTTTGGTATATAGTGATTTTATGAGTGTTATGTATATTGATTGTTTTGTTGAGTTTGATTTGGCGCGCAATGCAACAGTGAATGGTGTTTTTTTTGACAATGTTGCATCGCTCAGATGGACTCAACTTTCCAAATTGTTGGCATTTAATAAGTGTATGTTTCAATTTGCCACAAACCTTACAGCTATATTTTTCCTTCGGCTTCTGGTGCTGGTGAAACGCATTCTTCGTTATAGGCTTCCGTTGACTGGAACCTCCACTAAATCCTTTTGCAGGTTTTGGTTTATCCTGGTCGATTATTTCCAAAGTTCAGAACCTTGTCTCCAGGAACGCTTTAAGTGTTCCTTCCTTGCCCCAAGTCTTTCCTCCCATAGCTGCTGTGTTTAAAATGGTATTTTATGCAATTTAAGTAAACTATAATCAGATGCGACTGCTTAACGGGAACCTCGAGATTTTCTAGTGAATGCATGCTGTTGCGAACGCACCCTTAAAACCAATGACAGCTGAAAAAACCCATCTATTTTATGTCAACGACAACTAGAAAAAAATCATGCCCTTTTCATTTTGACAACAAACCACGCGGGACGTAAAAAAAAAAGTAAGGAAAAAAAATAAATTTGTAAGTCGCGTAAAGAATTTAATAATTAAATGAAGAAAATGAATTTAAAATAAAATCAAGCTTTATAATACGCGTCTTAACCAATTTTAAAGTTGCGTTACTGTCGCAACATAATTACAAATTTATTTTATGTCTCAACCAAAACCAACAATTCCAATGGAGACTTCGGTGAATCCAGCAAAGGAGTACAATTGCCAATTATGCAATGCTTCGGATTCCTACGACAACATGGTGGAATGTGACCAGTGTGATCTGTGGTATCATTTCGTGTGTGCAGGAGTGGATGAGGCTATAGACACCCAAGACTTTATCTGTGCGGTGTGCGCTTCTGATAACCACCCGCCGAAAACCAATTCAACACCAGAACGCCCCGAAGCCACTTGTGGGACCTGGCGTGCTGTAGCTGCCAACTTCAACACAAATTCTGCACCAAAGTTTGTAGTCACCAAGCATCTACAGCCATCATTAGGTTCACTTGGAGCACCCGCAGCAACTTCTGCAGAAACACCCTTCATTGGTGCTAGGATCCAGAAAGATGTCAATGTCTCGATGCAATCTTCATCAGAAGCACACGTGATGTTAACCACGATGGCGTCAGAGCGTATCAACACCGAAAGGTCACATCAAAATGAACTCCAAGAATCCAATCCACGTGTCACTTATGCCAGCATCAATCGCGAACATCCAAAGTTGCGTCAGGTCGCAAATCAGCCGATTATATCAGCTGTACAAGTGGTAAGTGGCACCCAGGCTCCATCGACTAATTCTCTACCTTTGACAGACCACAATTCGGCAACACGTGCAGCGCACATAGCCAATGTGCCCACGCCTTTCAACATCCAGCCTACACCACCTCCTGTCCAACAAAAAGTGAATCAGCCATCGTATTTATCAACTAATTTGTTGCGAAACGACACTCGGCCAGCGAACAATATCTTCAAATCTGCATCATCAACAGCCCGTGCAACAAACGCCATTTAGGTTATGTCCATGTCGTCTACTCATATACAACCCTTTGATGACCAACCAGTGCCCACGGATCAACTCCCACGTATACGAGCTGCATCGAGACGGTCGTCTCATGGCTCCAAAGGATCTGCGAGACGATTGCAAATCGAAATGCAAAGGTAAGATGAGGAACGCGCTCTTCAGCAGGACTACATAAACAAGAAATACCATTTCTTAAACCTGATGAATGAGGAGGGACATACCAGCGAAGAGGACGAGTCCACTGATGGAAACAGCAAGGTACAGGACTGGTTGAAGGAGACACAAAGTTCAACGCAGAGGTGTGAATTCGAAAATCAAAGGCCAATAAAAGCTCAGCTGAAACCCCATACCTATGGAACGAAAGTGAACATGACACGGATGGGCGCTAATGTTAACTCACAACAGCAGCAACGACAACACCTGCCATCCGCCTTTTCGGTAACCAACATTCATCCCATACTCAATGCCAATATGCCACCTATCAGTCATCAACACCAAACGGGCGCAGTTAGTTATCGACAACCAGTGATTCGGCATCATCAGGATCAGCGGGAAGACACAACAACTTGGCCAATATTGAGTCAACAACAACAAACAGCAGGTTCCAGTCATCATTCGCCTATCATGTGACCAGACGAAGCAAAGCAGTCTGTAGCCAGCCCATGACAACCTTCCATCACTGTCAAACAAATGAGACCGCAGAGCATCAGCCTCAACCATCAACGATTCACCAGTTCGGCGAAACTGCTGATAATAGGTACCAACAGTTAGCTCAGCCCTCACTTACCAGAGGTCAATTAGCTGCAAGGCAGTCAGTAATCATGGAGCTTCGCCACTTCGATGGAAATCATCCTGAGGAATGGCCATTATTTCTTTCCAGCTTCTACCGGACTACCGAACTCTGTGGTTTCTCTGACGAGGAGAATCTGATTCGACTGGAACGTGCACTAAAAGACAAAGCCTACACTGCCGTCGATAGCCTTCTATATCAGCCAGGTTGTGTTCCCCGTATAATAGCTACACTGAAAATGATGTTTGGACGGCCGGAGCTAATTCTCCATTCACTTCTCCAGAAAATACACCACACGCCGACGCCAAGGGCTGAACAGCTGGACACAATAGTGCAGTTTGCAATCGCAGTACAAAATTTCTGCGCCACGATTGAGGCAGCTGGTCTTGCTAGGCATCTCAACAATCCTACCCTCTTGCAGGAACTCGTTGAAAAGCTACCCTCAGCGATTCAGCTCAACTGGGGATTATATAAACAGACTTTGACAGTCTGCACCCTATCGGAGTTCAGTGTTTGGATATACCATATTGCAGAGGCGGCCAATTGCGTTATTGGCCCAAGCTCTTCAGTCAAAACAGCAGGAAATAAGGCTTCTGGACCATGCAAAAAGGAAAAGGGATTTCTTCACACACACTGAAGCGGTACCAAGTAGCAGCAACCATTCGGCCTCTCCACAAATGGACAAATCCATGAAGCATAAATGTATGGTATGCAAAGGGAACTGCGCTACCGTGGACAAGTGTGCTAAATTCACTCATTTAAGTCATGCTTCGAAATGGGATGTTGTGCGCGACCGCAAACTCTGTAGGCGTTGTCTTCAAAAGCATACTGGATATCCGTGCAGGTCAGATGCTGTGTGTGGAAAGAACGGTTGCATCTTTAAACACCACCAGCTACTCCACAATGACCAGAAAGATCTCCTGAAGAATCAAGAAAGGCCTCATATCGGACCCATAGCTCAACCCAGCAACGCAACGCAACCCATAATTCCCAGGCGGTTATGTATCGAATAGTTCCAGTGATTTTGCACGGAAACAACTCCCAAGTCAAGACGTTTGCATTCCTGGATGATGGATCATCACTGATGCTCATGGACGAAGAATTGGCAGCTGAACTGAAGGTCGAAGGTAAGCCTGATCTTTTATGCATAAAATGGACCGCTAACACCCACAGGTACAAAAATGACTCAAGAATGATGAGTCTTCGCATATCCAGTACTGGTGATAGCAGAAAGATGTACCCCTTAAAGAACGTGCATACCGTAAGTGCATACCGCAGAGGAACTTTACCGAAAAATAGAAGGCTATATTTCTAAGGGGTTCATCCGGAAGCTTTCAAGGACGCAACTTGAGGAAGGACGTTTTCGAAAATGGTACCCGCCGATTTTCCCGGTAAAGAATCCAAACAAACAAGGCAAGTTGCGGCTAGTTTGGGATGCGGCGGCCAAGGCCGGTGGAGTCTCGCTAAACTCCATGCTCCTGAAGGGTCCTGACTTAATGGCACCGGTAATATCAGTTATTTTCAAGTTCAGAGAGAGGCGATTTGCGGTCTGTGCTGGCATCCAAGAGATGTTTCATCAAATCCTGATCAGAAAAGAAGACCAAGACTATCAGAGGTTTCTATGGTTTAGCCGAGACAACGAACTTGAAGAATACGTCGTGATGGTGATGATCTTTGGGGCAACCTGTTCTCCAAGCACTGCGCAATACGTGAAGAACAAGAACGCGGAGAAGTTTGATCGTGACTACCCTCGAGCTGTAAGATCCATTCGTGAAAACCACTATGTTGACGACTTAATGGACAGCGTGGACTCGGAGGAAGAAGCGGTAAGACTGGATAAGAAGTAACCTTTATTCACCAACACGGGGGCTTCTGTATAATTCGAAAGCAGTAACTAATGTCATGCCATCCAACCCAAAGAAGGAAGTCAACCTCAATGCCAACTCTGAGCTTACCACGGAAAAAGTGCTTGGGATGTGGTGGTGTACTTCGGTCGATTATATTACAATCAAGATCTCGTTAAACCAAAAGAACGTGGATGTGCTACAAGGTGGACAAATTCCCACTAAACGCGAAGTGTTGCGGATCCTCATGGAGATTTTCGACCCATTGGGACTGTTGGCGAATTTCCTGATGTACGCTAAGGGATTACTGCAGGAAGTCTGGCACACTGGCATTGATTGGGACGACAAAATTCCACAGGAGTTGCACAAAAAATGGTTGCATTGGACTCGCCTGTTACCTTGTCTGGAAGAAATACAGATTCCGAGATGTTACATTTCCTCAAAATTTACCGATTATCCAGAGATGCAACTCCACGTCTTCGTCGATGCCAGCGAAAATGGATTCGCAGCAGTTGCATATGTCAGATCTAATTTAAACGAGTTAGTGGAGTGTGCGCTGATCGGAGCCAAAACAAAGGTCGCCCGCTAAAAAGCCTGTCGATTCCTAGACTCGAGCTTCAAGCAGCTCTTCTTGGAGCTTGACTCGATAGAAGGATTGTAGCATCTCAATCCATAATATTTCGGCAACAAGTCTTCTGGTCCGACTCAAAAACTGTGCTGAGCTGGCTTAGGTCTGATCATCGCCGATATTGACAATTCGTTGCTGTTCGAGTGAGCGAAATTCTTGACTATACATCCATATCTGAATGGCACTGGATACCGACGAAACTGAATGTGGCCGACGAAGGCACCAAGTGGCAAAAAACATCCACCTTTAACACATCGAGTCCGTGGTTTAGCGGACCCCCATTCCTAAAACTACCATGCTCATCTTGGCCCAAAGAAGAATCCACAGACAACGTTACCCAGGAAGAACTGCGAGCCCAGTTTGCCGGTATTCACATCGCTGGAGTAAAACAAGTCTTTCAACCTGAACGTTTCTCCGAGTGGTTCCGACTACTGCGATGTGCAGCAAGGGTTCTTCGTTACGTCGCAAACTTGTCAGCTTTATCCAGGTCACGCACAGGAGAGTCAGCGGAACGTAGTACTGGACCTTTTACTCGATGTGAGATTCAGCGTGCGGAGCATGCTCTACTCAAGCAAGCCCAATGGGGCATCCTTGCTGATGAGATTTCCAGCTTATCCGCTAAGGGTATGGTCGAGAAGTCCAGTGCGCTTTTTTCCTTGTATCCAAATCTTGCCGAGCATGGAATTCTAGGGGCTTTGAGCAGAATTGACCAGCACGAGGAATTCTTTGCAGATGTTAGGCGTCCAGTAATTCTACCGAGGCAGCATCGTATTACCACACTTATAGTAGCCGAATACCATAAACGTTATCACCATCAAAATCACGAGACGGTGGTTAATGACCTGCGGCAGAAGTACCACATCCCAAGAATGCGAACAGTTGTCCAAAAGGTACGCCAAGAATGTCAGGTATGTCAGAATGCTGCTGCAACACCACACCCGCCCATCATGGCAAATCTTCCTAAGGCGAGATTATCTTCGTGTTCCCGACCATTTTCGTTCGTTGGAATGGACTACTTTGGTCCAATGTCGGTGGTGAACCTGAGGAGAATCGAAAAGCGGTACGGAGTTCTTCTTACTTGCCTGACAACACGCGCTGTACATATAGAGGTCGCGCATTCTCTGACAACAGACTCCTGCATACTTGCCATCAGAAACTTTATCGCGCGTCGAGGAATACCCCTTGAGATATTTACCGACAATGGTACAAATTTTCGTGGTGCCGAAAAGGAGCTAAGAGAAGCCTACAAGCAGGTTGACAATGACAAACTTTTTCATACCTTTACGTCTGCAACCACCAAATGGCGTTTATACCGCCTGGATTACCGCACATGGGTGGCAGCTGGGAGCGGCTGGTTCGCTCCGTGAAAACCATTTTGTATATGATCGCTCCTACCCGTAATCCTTCTGACGAGCTGATGAAGAGTATGCTGTTGGACGTAGAGAATATCATTAATTCTCGGCCGCTGACTTACATTCCCATTCACGAGAACGATGAAGCTATCACCCCGAATCATTTTATGCTCGGCTCGTCAAATGGTTCGAAGCCATGATGAAAAGGAAGTCCTACGAAAAAACTGGCTGATATCCCAGAGATACGCACAACGTTTTTGGGAGCGATGGGTGAGCGAATATTTGCCGACTATCACGCGACGTACCAAATGGTTTACACCAGTAGATCCAATAAAGAAGGGTGATGTAGTATTGATCGTGGACCCGCATGGTCCACGGAATTGTTGTCCAAAGGGGCGGGTTATCGAAACCAAACTGGCTCCAGACGGGCAGGTGAGAAGTGCGACCATCTTAACCCAAGCGGGTATCTATGAAAGGCCTGCAGTTAAGCTAGCTGTCCTTGACATCAAAAGGGACTTAGAGGTAGGCCCGTCAACGGACATAACAGGAGGGGGTGATGCGAACGCACCCTTAAAACCAATGACAGCTGAAAAAACCCATCTATCTTATGTCAACGACAACTAGAAAAAAATCATGCCTTTTTCATTTTGACAACTGACCACGGGGGACGTAAAAAAAAGAAGTAAGGAAAAAAAATAAATTTGTAAGTCGCGTAAACAATTTAATAATTAAATGAAGAAAATGAATTTAAAATAAAATCAAGCTTTTTAATACGCGTCTTAACCAATTTTAAACGGTGTGTTATTGTAGCAACACATGCACTCTGCGGACGTATCGAGTATACTTTTTAGTCAAATTGCATTCTCGGTTTGAATAGTCGGTTGATTAACAAACATTTTTAAATGGGTGTTGACTAATAAGCTTTTGTCATCGTACCGTTAACACAAAATCGACCATGGAGTTTTATAATTGCCCTCGTCAATTTCTAGATGATGCAATAAGCGATCAGCTTCTCCAGAAAGACCTGACTTTAAATAGTGAAGTTTTTGGATTTCTGATCACACGGATTTATTCTAAATCATAGATTCCAATTTACTTTTATACTGGCGCCACTTTTCGTGTTCGAAAACACAGGAAAAGACATTTCTGGGAGTCGAATAATTTGTTGATTGGAACTGCTTGGCGTTTGCTTTTTTGTAGATATCGATTCTCCAAGCTCATCCAAGCAGTCCAATAACTCCTCCTGAATATTCTCGACTTATCCCTCACATGACAAACGATTATTTCGTCTTCAAGAACTGCAAAAAGCTTATCGCTTATTCTCTTGCTTTGCTGAAACGAATCTTCCATAATAGACAACTGACTGTTTACAATGTTCTTTCTCCGCTTACTCTTAGCAGACGCAGTAAAATTCTTCAAATCAAGTTTCAGAATTGAAAGGGTATATTTTAATAGTTTGAGTTCCTTCGTGGTACTCATTTTTGGCAATTTGGCAAATAAAAAAATGGCAAAATGTATAAAAAATGGACTAAATTGGCTTACTCACTCACCTTTGTTTTTCTGCTGACACTTCTTTCAGAGTTTTGATAATTGCACGGCGCGAGAAACTGATTTGTAGTATACCCAATTATTATTACACGGTGCGGGAAAACGGATTTACACAAAAAACTCAATTCCTTGTGTTTTTGAAGTGTTTGTTATCACTGTAAGTATTTTTTTTATTGTTTTTTTAATTATGTATTTAATTAAAAAATTGACTGGTAATTGTCTTTTTCCAGATTGCACACATTCTGTCACTGGTAATTGGAAATCCGGCTCGAAGGATCAAATGTTACTTCCGAATGTAACTTGGTGTTTGACTTTCTTTGTCATAAGCCCTTTGTTCGCGCATTTTACTGAAATTATTTAGTAATATATAAAACATTAATTTTAGCAACCTTATAACTAGCGAGTTTATTTGCGAATGATTAACAAAACTTCATCAATCATTTTATTTGACATTACATACATCTGTCAACATACAATTAAAAAACAAACCTAAAAACGTACTACGTGCATTAAGGTGCAAACATCTTTTACAATTATGGTACGTTAATAACAAGCAAAACATATAATTTAGGCCGTGTATCAATTGCGTTAAAAATAGAGTTAAATTTTATTCACTGTTCAATTTTTGAGTTTTCTGCACCATACTATTGTCAAAAATTATCCACTGGCTTAAATTTTAACGCAATTGACACACGGCCTCAATGTATCTATTTTTATCCTCTCAACAGCTGTGATTGAACGCGCAACCTTCCATTCAACAGGCGAACATATAACCACTACATCGCGGCCACCCACAAAATGTGTTCGAATCAGGTACAAAAATTGTTGGTCTTCATCAGGACGGGATATTTTATGGATAAAGCCCACCAATAGTTTTGAAAACGGACTTGAATATGGTAGTATAATGGGAATCTTTTTGTTATAACTAAATTCTGCATTGATTAAGCGATCATTTATTCTAATAATACCTTCAGAATCCAATGAGGGGTTGAGAGATAGAATTTTACTATTTCTGCTCAACGGTTTTGAATCTGAAAGAGCTTTGCACTCTTCAGCAAAAAGCAGCTTGTTATCAAGGTTAAGCATAGAATATTTTCCGAGTAACCAGTACAGTTGTCTGTACTTATTTTTAAGTTCTTAGCATTTCGTTTTTACATGCGACTTCCATTTTAATTCTACATCGAGTGCCATTCCGAGATATTTCGCTTCATTTGCAAAAGGGACTCGAACCGTATTGAGAAATACTGCCAAATCGTTTGTCCGCTTATACGAAATATCTACATGAATCGATTTTCTCTCGTTGAGTGCAATCCGCCAGGATTTTGTCGTTCATTAACCTCGTTAAGAGCGTTTTTTAATTTCTTATTTGTTTCCTCTATTGTTGTTCCACCTGCTAGTATAGGTATTGTATCGTTTTTTTTTTGCGGGATATCACGTGTAAAGAGGAGGTACAAGAGTGGGCCAAGGACGCTTTCTTGGGGTACTTCTTTGAACTCCGAATATTTGTTTCCAAGTTTCACACGGAGATGGTTGGGTGTTGTAGAACGAGGGTAGAGGTAGAGGGTGGCTTTAACTTGGCAATGCCCAGTGGTTGTAACTCTGACTGCACATCAAGTGCATATTTCTTAAGGTAACCATCGGGTACTGGTCTCATCCAACCGGATTTGACTTGCTAAACGATAAGCGCGATTGTTGATAGCACGATGAAAAACAGCAACACTATAAACAGCCAGGTCAGAATGGCACGGAATGAATACCCGGCCTGCTGTCCCATGCGAAACTAGACAAGCTGCTTCGACATATTCGGACAACAGGTTGTATAGGAATTTCAAGGGATAGTCAGGCCCCTTGAACAGAGATCGTGGCGGATGAACCGAAAGGCCAACGGCAGCGCTCAATCCCGTAGTGGATACTGATGGCCGGTGTCCTAGGGGTATAAATTTGTACTGGTCCTCCAAGTTGGGAGTTGTGCTTTGGGTTAGCTACCCAACCATAGAAAACAACTTATGTTACGATGAAACCAATAGCCTCGGAAAGGACTGACGACACGGCTAAACGAAAAAAGAACAACGACGTTCGTATCTGCACCTGGAATGTGAGAACATTAAGCAGGGGAGGTTAAGGAGAACAACTAGCGGAAGCCCTAAACTGCTACAAAGCAGACATTACTGCCACCAAGGAAATACGATGGGATGGGCCGGGCCAAAAAGAGGATGAAAAACTGTGACATCTACCTCGGACCGTAATTTAGTGAGCAGAAACAGCGACTATTCGGATGCGGATTTGTTATAAGTGCCAGACTTAGGCAAGAAGTCTTATGTTTCCAAGACATAAGCGAACGCAATGCTACAATCCGCATCAAGGCCAAATTCACCAACATAAGAACTATATGCGCTTATGCCCCAACGGAGGAAAAAGATGATATAGCTAAGGACTGCTTCGATAAGCTCCTTTACCTATGAGCGACTACCGAAGAAAAATTTTAACGCAAAGGTAGGAAGAGAAGACATTATAAGCAGTACTGTCGAAAAACAAAGCCTACACGACAACACGTCTGGTAGCGGGGTTATGCTAGTTGACTTCGCTGCGGAACAGAATTCCACTATAGCCAGTACGCTGTTTCCTCACCTCGATAGCCGTAAGGGGACATGGCGGTCTCCAGATCAACGAACGGTCAACCAAATTCATCATATTGCTATAGACAAGAGCCACGCATCCAGTATTTTGGATGTCCGAACCTTCCGAGGAGCTAATAGTGACTCAGACCACTAACTTGTTGCAGACAAGGTAAGAATGCGGATATTTACCACGCCCCAACAATCCATAAATACTGTGCAAAAATTAAATGTCGAAAGACTGCTATCGCAAGAGACCGCCAAGACATTCTCGCAACGCGTATCCCTTAACCTCTCGATAAACACCATATAGTCCGTACCAAAACAGTTGGCCAACGGTCGATTGCGCAGAGAGAGGATTTAAGAGAACAAAAATGACGCGAAAGAGATTTAATCACTAAGCGTTTTTGCCTGTAATTTACAATGCGTAACCCAACTTTACAGTGCTTTGAACTAAAATGCTGTTGAATATCTAAATAAACTTAATTTTTTATTATGAGGTCGACTTTTATACATTTCTACCTAGAAGTCCGATTGTATTTGAAAGGGTTCCCAACCCTTTTTATGGTTGGACATTTCGTGGTTTAGCGCTAGGTACCTGTATGGGTGGTGTGCTTGGTTAGCATTAATTTTATGATGTTTGATTTTACCTGTTTGACTTAAGTTTAAAAGTTTTACGACATGATTAGTGTTTGCATTTGCACCTGTAGGGGCAAGGAATAAATTTGTTGCCTGGTTTTTTATAGTTTTTTTTAGATTTTTTTAGAGTTTTTTATTTTAAGATAACGCATATATATATAGATTTCCTATTTGGAATTCACTTTCACGAAAACAAAAGCATTGCTAGGACATAAGTTTATTAAAATAAAATAAATTGTCATGGATCTTTCAAGAAAAGGAAAACCAATAGGAAGTCTAGGACTTTACTTTGCGTGCCAATATCAGTACCTACATGATCAATATGCACGACACAATTAATAATGATCAACGAAAGCATAATGAGCAAATAGGGTTTAAATCTAAAACCGTACACCTTCATACAGACACAGTCACACAATCAATTCATGTGCAATGTATTGCTTAATCTATCCGACCGTGATCACATCATACTCCTACAAAGAACCGACAAGACAAAAAACGAAACAATATATTTTCCTCCAAGTAAAGTTGACATATAATGGTCTATATTTTTCCTCCGCTCCTAATTTCAGTATAACAGAAGGAAAATGAAGAAACCACCCTCAGTGAGATCGCGACAGCGATCTTGAACACAAGGCAGGGTATACGTCGTTTTCCACCCATTTTCGTCTCTTTATGCTTGTTTTTGCAATTTTAAGAGATTGTAAAACACATTTTAAGAGACCTGCGCAGTAGAATGGCCAACTGTTTTGGTACGCACTATACCACCAGCATTGAATATAGAAGAATAATGGCAACGATGCCAATAAGCCGCTATCCCGCACCCAACAGCAAGAAATCCCTGGTTTGATGTGGAATGCTGACAGATGCTCGCAGCCAAGAACGAGGCCTAGGGCTCAGCTAAAGGTGAAGACAAGAGCTGTCTTCAGGAGGATATAGCGAGGTGCCACTCCAGGAACGATGTTCGCAAGTTTAAAACGTCAAAGCCAAGGATACAAGGCTCGAACAGAATCCTGTCGAAATGAACAAGGAAATATCGTAGTTGAGCCACAGTCGATGCTGAGGATATGGAAGAACCACTTCTGCAGACTGTTAATCGACGATGACGAGCAACATTTCGCAGTCAGGCAGAACGAACCATTCAATATTTGCAACGACAGCGAAAACTGCCAATCACCCGGCCTGAGTGAAGTGAGGGTAGTAATATCTAATTTCAAGCTTAATAAGGCTGCCGGAAATTACGGCCTTCCCGGCGAGCTATAAAAAGGAGTTGGCTTGGTAAAAAAACATCCACCAACAGATGAGCCAAATCTGGTCGGAAGAAAGTATGCCTGAAGAATGGAACCTCAGCTGCGTTTGCCCGATCCACATAAAAGGAGACCCTCTAAACTGCGCCAACTACAGAGGCGGTTTTTCCTTATGGCGCTAGGTCAAACGGTGTTGTTCTTTGTAGCCGGCGCTCAAGGTTTGTCACGTCCAGAGTACAGATTATTTCGTTATTACAATGAACATACATACGAGTACGAAGTTTGCGAGCAAAGTTTGTTGCTTCGGGACTCACGGTAGCAATTCCTAAGTCTCTGTGAATATCACTATTCCTAATATACCATGGAGCATTCACTATTGCTCTTAGGGTTTTGTTTTGGAATGTTTGCAGTATAGCAATATTGCTTGGCTTGGTACAACCCCAAAGCTGTATACCGTATGTCCAACAAGGTTTTAGCACTTGTGGTGTGTGGTTAAAACCTTGGCATCGTTTGCACTGAGGTACCGTTTTCCTTTCCTTATGCATTGGCTCGATTTTGACATTGATGTTAAGAATATCACTATTCCTAATATACCATGGAGCATTCACTATTGCTCTTAGGGTTTTGTTTTGGAATGTTTGCAGTATAGCAATATTGCTTGGCTTGGTACAACCCCAAAGCTGTATACCGTATGTCCAACAAGGTTTTAGCACTTGCTTATACAGAAGCAGTTTGTTGTATATGCTTAGTTTCGAGTATCTTCCAAGTAGCCAATACATTTCTCTGAGTCTGATTGCGAGCTCGTCCCGCTTTTTTTTAACGTGTGGCTTCCACTTAAGCTTTGCGTCTAGAGTAATTCATAGATATTTTGCCTCATATGCGTATGGTATTTGTGCAGAGTTAATGAAAACAGGTAAGTTGTTTATCTTTTTGTACGTTAAATTGACATGCGTTGACTTGGTCTCGTCTCACATACTTTGCTAAGAGCCCGTTGGAGTTTTCCCGTTGATAATTCGACTGACTCATCCATTGCGAGGATAGCAGTATCGTCTGCGAACGTTGCTACGATGGTCCCTTCATCTTGTTGTATATCTCTTGTGTAGAGCAAGACCTTCGTGCCATACCTTGTCGAAAGCTTGTGAGACGTTGAGAAAAGCGGCAGAGCAAATCTTTTTCCATTCTAGAGTATTTTCAATTTCATTCGTTATTCGATAAGCCTCATCGATTGTGGAATGTTTGACCCGGCAGCCGAATTTTTGATCTGGGATCAAGCGTCTTTCTTCAATTACTGGTTGTAATCGTTTTAGCATTATTTTCTCGAAAACCTTAGATATTATCGGCAGGAGCGAAGTGGGTCTATACGATTTCTTATCGCTTGTACTTTTCCCCTGTTTCGGAACCATAATGACTTCGGCGACTTTCCATCGCCTTGGTACATATAAAAGTCTCAGAGAAGCATTTATAATGTAGAACAACTTAACTAATGCTTTCTTCGGTAGCTCCTTCAGGATTTCGCCGGTGATTAAATCATATCCTGGAGCTTTGTTATTTTTCAACTTACTTATTGTCATGCGAAGCTCGGACAGGGATACGGCTTTTACTTTATAGTTGTCGGCTGCCGTATTGGCATTCGGTTCTTCGTTCAAAGGTTGTCCATCGAACGGCTTGAACGTTTCTTCTAGATGCTCGGCAAATAAGTCCGCTTTCTCTTTCTCACCTTTTGCCAATTCGCCGTTAGCTTTTCTAATTGGTGGCGAGTATATTTTGGGTTTCCTTGTGGACTTCAAGGCTTTCCATAGTGAGTAGTTTGAAGTCTTGTCAGCAGTCAACCCCTCGAGGTATGTAGAAGTCTCGCGATTTCTTCAATCCTGTAGCTCATTGAGTTTGTTACAGAGATAGTTCAGATGTGTTTTATCAGGGGGTGCGCGGGATTGTTGCCATCTCTTGCACGCTCTCCTCTTTTTTCGTATGAGGTCTTCGATGTCAGGCTGGTAGTTGACTTTTTTGCTGCGTGTTGCTGTCTTCCGGAAGGGAGGGTTTTTCCACGCTGTGCTCTGAATGGCTTCACGAGCTTGTCAATTTCGTCTTCTATTTCGAGCGGTGTGAAGTGGCACATTTAAAACCACATTTTCCTTGCAGTCTTTTCTGAAAAGATTCCAGCTAGTTTTTTTTATTAGTTAACCTAGGAGGTCCTTCTTTTTTTGCTAGAATTCCGTCCATTTTCAGAGCGATTGCTGAGTGGTCTGAGCATAGATCATAGCATTCTTCGACTTCCGTCTGATATTTAGTTAGCCCTTTTGCGATAAAAATGTCGACTAGGTCAGGGATTTTATATCTGTCAGTTGGCCAATACGTTGGCTTTCCTGTCGAATAAAAGTCCAACCCACGCTTCATACAGGCTTTGTATAGTAGTCTGCTTTTCGTTGAATTGCATCTTGAACCCCAGAAAGTGTATTTCGCATTAAAGTCCCCACCGATGATAAAATTAGACTCTTTTGAGTCAAAGAGGCGATCGAGGTCGTCGTCTACCAGTCTATATCCCGGGGGGAAGTAACTTGATCCGATGAGGTAGTCTAAATGGTATATTTTTACAGACACTGAAATTATTAGCATAGAATCAAGTTCTATTTTTATGTTTTCAGAGTGCTTCATACATTCATTGATGTAAAGCGAGGACTCTCGCATTTTCCGAAGGATGATGAGCGTGATAACCACTGTACCCATTTATTTTGGGTCCAGAACCCTTTTTTAAGTGGGTTTCCGATATCAAGCATATGTCAATATTGTTTTTCCGTAGAAAAACTTCTAGTTCGTCAATCTTGTTTGTGAGACCATTTGCGTTCCATGCTAGTATCTTCAGAAGCTGTGTCATATTCATGTCTCATTGTTTGGTTTTCGAGGTTTGAACTCGAGCTTGCTCAATTTGTCAAATTTAACTTGATTGATCTTGGTTTGTTCATCAAGTTTTTCGTATATTACAGTCAGTAGTTGGCGGATCGGACCTGCTGTATCTGATCTTGTCTGATTTCCCTGTGTCGCAACTTGCGTGTATGATCTCGCACCAGCTAATGCCGATTTTTCCTTTGCGCTTGGGTCAGCGACGTTCTGTTTTATAATTTTTTTATTTTCTTTTATCGGTTTCGTCCTTTTAACTGGCTTAGTTGTCTTTGGCTTGTCAGCTTTGGTATCTGCTAAGCTTGGGTCTGGGTGAGGCGGTTTCCTGAGAATGTCGCGTCTGTTTTGCAGTTCTTTCGCGACTTCGCAACCTCGATAATTCGCTGGGTGGTTTTTTGTGCAATTGGCGCAGACCGCTGGGGACTGCTTGATTGTGTTGCACTCTACAGAGAGATGTGTACTGGCACATTTAACGCACCGTGGTTCTTTTTGGCAGTATGTCAGCGTGTGGTTAAAGGTGAGCATAAATAGTGGAAGTCCGCGTTTGACTACGGTGTCTTTGTCTCCTTCCCTACATTGCTTTTCCTTCTTGATAATATTCACGGCGTCAAGAATTTTGAGACCTTGGGTTTGTACGTCTTCGATAATGTCTTCCTTTGTGCAAGACGGGTGGAGTCCCCTGGCGAAGACTCGTATCAGTTTTTCGTACTTATTTTCGTAGGTAAACCATTGGATATTCTCTGCGTTTAATCTTGGAGACAGTGCTCGGTAAGAATCAGAGTCCTCTACGTAGATTTTCCACACGTTATTCCGGCACGAGGTTATATTGTGCTTTGTTCTCAGCGTATTCCTCTCAGCGCAATCCTCTATCCCGATGACATTTATTGCGGGTGGAGGGCGAGTTTTCGCATGAATTTTGGTCTTGTTTGGTACGTCAGGTACGTTTGGTTCCTTTTGTAACAATATGGGTGAGGTGACAGCCTTAGGTTTTTTGTTAGGCCTTTTCTTAGAGGCGGGATTCGTTTCGCGATCAAGTTCTTCCTCGTCCGTAAAATATTCACTTACTGGACGGTTCGGTGTTGTCTCGAGATGTTTCGGTGCACGAATGTTTTTTAGATCCTTGTTTTCTTTTCGCAGAGATTCGACTTCCTTTTTAAGCTCAAGGAAGAGTTGCTCCATTTTAATAAGTTTTGCTCGTAATTCGATATTTTCTATTACGAAGCACTTTGTTTTTACTGAGTCCTGGTTAACCGGCGGACTTTTTTTCCCGGAGATACACGATCCAGATGGAGATCGACATATCTTTGTTCTTTTTTCAAAGGCATTTGTCGGCAATATTGTTGGACTTGCACTTGACGCTATCGGTGGTGATCTTAGCATTTTTTTTCCCCCTTTGAATGGGTCGTTGGTTAGCAATAGTTGGTCCTCCCCAGAATCCGAGGGACCGACCTCCGTAGAGGGTGGATTTTCCAGTACTAAGTAATAAGTGAACGCCTGAAACCGTTTACCAACAACCTGATCGGCCTTTCTCAGTGTGGTTTTAGGCCAGGAAAGTCCACAAGCGATCAAATCTTCACATTTCGGCAGATTCAGGAAAAAACCCAAGACGTCCAAAGCGATACCCACCACCTATTCATCGATTTCAAAGCCGCATACGACAGCATTTATAGATACGAACTATGCAGAGCCGTGTCTAGTTTTGGTATACCGCCCAAAGTCGTCCGTTTGTGGAGGATGACGATGACTAATTCTCGCTGCCATTCGATACCAAAAAAGGATTTAGGCAAAGCGATGCGCTGTGAATATGATTCTTGAGAGAATTGTGCAAAACTCAAGAGCCAACACCAGAGGCACAATTTTCCAAAAATCTCTACAACTACTAGCATACGCCGACGATATTGACACCATTGGTAGGACCCAACGGGATGTCATAGCCACGTTTTACTTTACAGTTGTCGGCTGCCGTATTGGCATTCGGTTCTTCGTTCAAAGGTTGTCCATCGAACGGCTTGAACGTTTCTTCTAGATGCTCGGCAAATAAGTCCGCTTTCTCTTTCTCACCTTTTGCCAATTCGCCGTTAGCTTTTCTAATTGGTGGCGAGTATATTTTGGGTTTCCTTGTGGACTTCAAGGCTTTCCATAGTGAGTAGTTTGAAGTCTTGTCAGCAGTCAACCCCTCGAGGTATGTAGAAGTCTCGCGATTTCTTCAATCCTGTAGCTCATTGAGTTTGTTACAGAGATAGTTCAGATGTGTTTTATCAGGGGGTGCGCGGGATTGTTGCCATCTCTTGCACGCTCTCCTCTTTTTTCGTATGAGGTCTTCGATGTCAGGCTGGTAGTTGACTTTTTTGCTGCGTGTTGCTGTCTTCCGGAAGGGAGGGTTTTTCCACGCTGTGCTCTGAATGGCTTCACGAGCTTGTCAATTTCGTCTTCTATTTCGAGCGGTGTGAAGTGGCACATTTAAAACCACATTTTCCTTGCAGTCTTTTCTGAAAAGATTCCAGCTAGTTTTTTTTATTAGTTAACCTAGGAGGTCCTTCTTTTTTTGCTAGAATTCCGTCCATTTTCAGAGCGATTGCTGAGTGGTCTGAGCATAGATCATAGCATTCTTCGACTTCCGTCTGATATTTAGTTAGCCCTTTTGCGATAAAAATGTCGACTAGGTCAGGGATTTTATATCTGTCAGTTGGCCAATACGTTGGCTTTCCTGTCGAATAAAAGTCCAACCCACGCTTCATACAGGCTTTGTATAGTAGTCTTCTTTTCGTTGAATTGCATCTTGAACCCCAGAAAGTGTATTTCGCATTAAAGTCCCCACCGATGATAAAATTAGACTCTTTTGAGTCAAAGAGGCGATCGAGGTCGTCGTCTACCAGTCTATATCCCGGGGGGAAGTAACTTGATCCGATGAGGTAGTCTAAATGGTATATTTTTACAGACACTGAAATTATTAGCATAGAATCAAGTTCTATTTTTATGTTTTCAGAGTGCTTCATACATTCATTGATGTAAAGCGAGGACTCTCGCATTTTCCGAAGGATGATGAGCGTGATAACCACTGTACCCATTTATTTTGGGTCCAGAACCCTTTTTTAAGTGGGTTTCCGATATCAAGCATATGTCAATATTGTTTTTCCGTAGAAAAACTTCTAGTTCGTCAATCTTGTTTGTGAGACCATTTGCGTTCCATGCTAGTATCTTCAGAAGCTGTGTCATATTCATGTCTCATTGTTTGGTTTTCGAGGTTTGAACTCGAGCTTGCTCAATTTGTCAAATTTAACTTGATTGATCTTGGTTTGTTCATCAAGTTTTTCGTATATTACAGTCAGTAGTTGGCGGATCGGACCTGCTGTATCTGATCTTGTCTGATTTCCCTGTGTCGCAACTTGCGTGTATGATCTCGCACCAGCTAATGCCGATTTTTCCTTTGCGCTTGGGTCAGCGACGTTCTGTTTTATAATTTTTTTTATTTTCTTTTATCGGTTTCGTCCTTTTAACTGGCTTAGTTGTCTTTGGCTTGTCAGCTTTGGTATCTGCTAAGCTTGGGTCTGGGTGAGGCGGTTTCCTGAGAATGTCGCGTCTGTTTTGCAGTTCTTTCGCGACTTCGCAACCTCGATAATTCGCTGGGTGGTTTTTTGTGCAATTGGCGCAGACCGCTGGGGACTGCTTGATTGTGTTGCACTCTACAGAGAGATGTGTACTGGCACATTTAACGCACCGTGGTTCTTTTTGGCAGTATGTCAGCGTGTGGTTAAAGGTGAGCATAAATAGTGGAAGTCCGCGTTTGACTACGGTGTCTTTGTCTCCTTCCCTACATTGCTTTTCCTTCTTGATAATATTCACGGCGTCAAGAATTTTGAGACCTTGGGTTTGTACGTCTTCGATAATGTCTTCCTTTGTGCAAGACGGGTGGAGTCCCCTGGCGAAGACTCGTATCAGTTTTTCGTACTTATTTTCGTAGGTAAACCATTGGATATTCTCTGCGTTTAATCTTGGAGACAGTGCTCGGTAAGAATCAGAGTCCTCTACGTAGATTTTCCACACGTTATTCCGGCGCGAGGTTATATTGTGCTTTGTTCTCAGCGTATTCCTCTCAGCGCAATCCTCTATCCCGATGACATTTATTGCGGGTGGAGCGCGAGTTTTCGCATGAATTTTGGTCTTGTTTGGTACGTCAGGTACGTTTGGTTCCTTTTGTAACAATATGGGTGAGGTGACAGCCTTAGGTTTTTTGTTAGGCCTTTTCTTAGAGGCGGGATTCGTTTCGCGATCAAGTTCTTCCTCGTCCGTAAAATATTCACTTACTGGACGGTTCGGTGTTGTCTCGAGATGTTTCGGTGCACGAATGTTTTTTAGATCCTTGTTTTCTTTTCGCAGAGATTCGACTTCCTTTTTAAGCTCAAGGAAGAGTTGCTCCATTTTAATAAGTTTTGCTCGTAATTCGATATTTTCTATTACGAAGCACTTTGTTTTTACTGAGTCCTGGTTAACCGGCGGACTTTTTGTCCCGGAGATACACGATCCAGATGGAGATCGACATATCTTTATTCTTTTTTCAAAGGCATTTGTCGGCAATATTGTTGGACTTGCACTTGACGCTATCGGTGGTGATCTTAGCATTTTTTTCCCCCTTTAAATGGGTCGTTGGTTAGCAATAGTTGGTCCTCCCCAGAATCCGAGGGACCGACCTCCGTAGAGGGTGGATTTTCCAGTACTAAGTAATAAGTTTTTTTTTTTTTTTTTTTTTTTCCGTGGGCTGGTGGAAATCTTCATAGACACGATGAGCACGTGCCCAAAGTAGTGTGAGATTTTTACTCACTAAAACCACCACCCATTTGGTATTTCTATTGCAACTAAGTATTCGACTTATCCAGCAATTTTTTTATCACGATTATATAATATGTTTGGCAGGTAACTTTCCTTTGAGAGTTCCTGCTTTTCCGCAATTATAGCGCGGTTTGTTATTATCGGGCCAAATCTAAGGGTTTAGTTCTTTGAAGACGCCGCAATATATTTGTTTCGTCAAGAATTTGGAGGACTGTTGTGTTAACGTGTCCTAATAAACGTTTTTCATGTTTTCGTGCAAAATTTTTTGTTTCATCTTTAACCGCGGGAATACCCAGATCTCTGCGTAGATCTTCGTTCCTTACGTACCACGGCGCATTGACGAATGATCTTAACATTTTGTTTTCAAAAGTTTGTAAAATGTTTAGATTCGTTTCACTGGTACAACCCCATAGTTGTATACCATATGTCCAAACCGGTTTTAGCACTTGCTTGTATAATAGCAGCTTGTTATCAAGGTTAAGCTTCGAATATTTTCCGAGCAACCAGTACAGTTCTCTGTATTTATTCTTAAGTTCTTCGCATTTCTTTTTTACATGCGACTTCCATTTTAATTTTGCATCGAGTGTCATACCGAGATATTTCGCTTCATTTGCAAACGGGACTCGAACCGTATTTAGAAATACAGGCAAATTGTTTGTCCGTTTATACGAAAAATCTACATGGATCGATTTGCTCTCATTAAGTGCAATCCGCCAGGATTTAGTCCATTCATTAACCTCGTTAAGAGCGTTTTGTAATTTAATATTTGTTTCCTCTATTGTTGTGGCAACTGCTAGTATAGCAGTATCGTCAGCAAACGTTGCAACTATTGTATCGTTTGTTTGTGGGATATCACGAGTGAATATGAGGTACAGGATTGGTCCAAGGACGCTTCCTTGCGGTACACCTGCCATTATTTCTTTGAACTCGGAATATTCGCTTCCAAGTTTCACACGGAAGAGTCTATGCTCAAGATACGACACGAGGATTTTATATAATTGTTCTGGCAAAGCTTGACTTAGTTTATAAGTAAGGCCTTTGTGCCACACCTTGTCAAAAGCTTGCGACACGTCAAGAAATACGGCTGAACAAATTTTCTTTTCTTCGAAAGCTTTCTCAATTACATCTGTAATTCGATGTACTTGGTCCACCGTTGAATGTTTACTTCTAAACCCAAATTGATGGTCAGGTAAAAGACGTTTCTGTTCAATTATGGGGTGTAAGCGACCGAGTAATATCCGTTCAAAAACTTTTGAAATTATTGGAAGAAGTGAAATAGGCCTGTAAGATTTTATTTCATTCGGTGATTTTCCTGGTTTTAGAACCATAATCACTTCCGCGACTTTCCACTGTCTTGGTATGTATTCTAATCTGATTCGCGACTTTCCACTGTCTTGGTATGTATTCTAATCTGATTGCTGCATTTATAATAAAAAGAAGCTTAGTTAATGCTTTCCGAGGCAACATTTTAAGAAGTTCTCCTGTAATCAGGTCATAACCCGGAGCTTTTTTAGGCTTTAGTTTCTGTATTTCCCGTTTAAGCTCGGCAATACTTGCATATCTTACTATGTTATTATCGGTTGTACTCTCGAATATATTAATGTTTTCATTTTGCGCCGGACCATCAAATGGCTTAAATGTTTCCTCAAGATGTGAGGCAAAAACGTCAGCTTTTTCCTTATCGCTCTTTGCCCAAACGTCTTGAGTTACCCTAATGGGCGGCACAGCGATTTTTGGCCGTTTTATGACTCTAATTGCTTTCCAGAGCGAATAATTCGATTCCTTTCCAGCGGTTAGGCTTTGCAGATAAGTTTCTACTGAATGGTTTTTAAAGTATTTAATCGAATTTGATAGCAAATTACTCAACCGATTGAGATGTGTTTTATCTTGCGGGGCACGAGTTTGGTGCCATCTTTTACGAGCTTTTCTTTTTTGTCTTACTAAATCTTGTATTTCACGGGGGTACTTAATTTTACTATAGCTCACTATTTTGTTCTGTTGAGGAGTATTATTCCATGCTGCTTTCTGGATGGTATTGATAAATGAGTCAACAGCGACTTCGAGTTCCAATGGGGTTCTAAGCGATACACCCAGTCGGATATTATTTTCAATATCGTTTTTGAAACCTTCCCAGTTGGTTTTCGCGTTTGTTAATCTGGGTGGTTTTTCATTTATAATCAGTGACTCGCTCATTGTTAAAATGACTGGAGAATGATCAGAGGAAAGATCAAAGCATTCTTCAACTTTGATTCGATTGGACGGCAGACCTTTTACAATAAAAAAATCGATCAAATCCGGTATTTTTCTAGCATCAGTTGGCCAGTAAGTTGGTTTTCCCGTAGAATGAAATTCGGTATTGTACTTTCTACCTATATCATAAAGCATCCTACCTTTCTGTGATATGCATCTAGATCCCCAGAATGTATGTTTTGCATTAAAGTCCCCTCCGATGACAAAACGTTGTCCAAGGGAGTTAAGCAAGTTTTCAAAGTCAATTTTCTCAACCTTGCATCGTGGTGGGCAGTAAATAGACGATATCTTCAGAAAGGATTGTCTGCTTTTGACTTGTATAGAGCTAACTTGCATTGTTTCGATTTCTAGTTTAAGATCAATCGAATGTTCGATACACTCTTTTATATATAGTGAGGCTCCACCTCTAGCCTTATTCGATGGATGTAGAGCATGATAGTCGAGGTAACCTTTTATTTTTAAGTTCGAATTACTCTTTGCGTGAGTTTCGGATATTAAACAGATGTCTATATCTTTTTCCTGCATAAATAATTCAAGTTCTCCAAGTTTTTGCCAAAGGCCATTGGCATTCCACGTAAGAATTTTAAGCAATCTATTCATGTTAAAGGTGTGGTACTTCTATTGCGAATACTATTTTCGAGCCTAACGAGCCTGTCAAAAATAAGTTTATTCGTTTTGCTTTGTTCCTCAAGTTTTGAAAGAATAATCGAAAATACATTTGAAACTGGGTCAGGTGAGATATTTTTTTTGGGCGTTATTGGATACTGTGGCTTGAGCATACGTTTGTACATTTGGTTTTGGATGTACAAGATCCGAACGGATATCTGATGGCCGCGTAGTTTGTGGACATTTAGGTTCTTCGATTATGGCCTGCTTTTTCTTCGACATATTTTTAATCGGAATTTTAGGCTGTTGCTTGTTTAAATTTAATTTCTGTGAATTAATACTATTAAATTTCGTCCGTCTTTTTTGCAACTCTTTAGCTACTTCGCAGCCGCGATAATTTGCCGGATGATTGCCTTTACAGTTAATGCAGATAGCAAGAGCTTTTTTATCTGACATACAATCTACCGTCAGGTGATTGCCGGCACATTTTACACACCGCGGTTCTTTTTGACAATAGCTTTGCGTATGATTGTATCCTTGGCAGCGCTTGCACTGGGGAACTAGTTTGGAATCCTTACGCATAGGCTCTATTTTTACAACAATATTAAGTATTGTTTTTATTTCATAAATTTTGTTCGAACTTTCTGTTTTATCGAAAGTGAGTATAAATAAAGGAAGGCCGCGTTTTATTACATTTCCTTCGCCATCTTTTTGCTTTTGGTCTCGTTTGACAATGTTAACGGCATCTAAGACTTTATATTGCCTGTTTTTCAGATCATTTACAATGTCATCCTTTAAGCACGACGCATGTAACCCTCTAGCTACAACGCGTAAAGGCCTTTCAGATTTATTTTCAAAAGAATACCATTCTATTTTATCGATATTAAGCTTGCGAGATAATAGACGGTAACTTTCAGGGTCTTTAACGCAGACTTTCCATGTATTTTTTCTTAGCGAAGTTACTTGGTAGCCCGATAATGGCAACGATTTTAGCAAGGTATGCAACTTGTTAAAGTCGTCAATACCGATCACATTAATTGGCGGTGGGGGACGTTGTTTTAGCTGTTTCGCTTTGTTAATAATCTCTTTGTCGCGGTTTATTATTTCAGGAGAGGATACAGCTTTCCTCTTTTTAACTGGTCTTTTCTTTAAGATCCAGTCAGTTTCGCGACTGAGTTCTTCTTCATCCGTGTGGTATTCCGAATTCACGGGGCCGTTTGAACTTGTTTTTGGTATTTTAAATGAACTCTTCAGAGTCATATTTTCTTCCTTTAGATGGAGAATTTCTTTACGAAGCTCTTCGCAGAGCAGTTCGACATTGTAAAGCCTTGTTCGAAGAACGTCGTTTTCTTCCTTTAGGCTCTTATTTTTCACTGAGTCTCGTTTTTCGTGGGCTGACACTTCTGGTGTTGTCGAGCTCCTTGAGACACATATATTTTTTTAATAAGTGAACGCCTGAAACCGTTTGCCAACAACCTGATCGGCCTTTCTCAGTGTGGTTTTAGGCCAGGAAAGTCCACAAGCGATCAAATCTTCACATTTCGGCAGATTCAGGAAAAAACCCAAGACGTCCAAAACGATACCCACCACCTATTCATCGATTTCAAAGCCGCATACGACAGCATTTATAGATACGAACTATGCAGAGCCGTGTCTAGTTTTGGTATACCGCCCAAAGTCGTCCGTTTGTGGAGGATGACGATGACTAATTCTCGCTGCCATTCGATACCAAAAAAGGATTAAGGCAAAGCGATGCGCTGTGAATATGATTCTTGAGAGAATTGTGCAAAACTCAAGAGCCAACACCAGAGGCACAATTTTCCAAAAATCTCTACAACTACTAGCATACGCCGACGATATTGACACCATTGGTAGGACCCAACGGGATGTCATAGCCACGTTTACTAGTATAGAGAAGGAAGCTGCAAAAATGGGTTTAACAGTAAATGAGGGCAAGACGAAGAATATGCTGTCAACACGAAAGGACACAACATCGATGAATTGGACAGAACGTCACCATTGACAGATATAACTTTGAGATAGTATGGGACTCTATCTGTCTCGGCTCCGCTATTAACTCTGACAGCAACATCTCGTCAGAAATTAAACGAAGAATTACTCTTGCCAACCACTGTTTCTTCGGACTAAGAAGGCAGGAGATTCTATATAAGACCCTGATCATCCCAGTCCTTCTCTAAGGCGCTGAACCATGGACCATCTCAAAAGTAGATAAAGAACTCCTTGGTCAATTCGAGAGGAAAAGTTTTCGAAAAATCTTCCGTCCCGCGTGCGTTGACGGGCTATGGAGAAGAAGATTCAACCAAGAACTATACGGGCTGTACAACCCGTCAAAAAACTCCGCACTGGACGTTTAAGATGGCTAGGACATGTAGAACGAATGGACACCAATCCTCCGGCTCCCGGAGTTTTCACATCCCAGCCATTCTCAACCAACTTGGAGTGCGCAACTGGAGGCAGTTAGCTAAGGACCGGCTAATTGGAGAGGCATGTTGTATGAAGGCCAGGTTCATTCCGGGCTGTAGCGCCACTTAATTAAGTAAATTAGTTTCACACGGAAGAGTCTATGCTCAAGATACGACATGAGGATTTTAAATAATTTTTCAGGCAGAACTTTTCTTGGTTTGTATTGAAAGCCTCTATGCCAAACTTTGTCAAAAGCTTGCGACACGTCAAGAAATACGGCTGAGCAAATTTTCTCAATTACATTAGTAATTCGATGAACCCAAATTGATAGTCAGGTAAAAGGCTTTTCTGATCAATAACGGGGTGTAAGCGACCGACTAATATCCTTTCAAAAACTTTTGACGTGAAATAGGTCTGTAATATTTTATTTCGTTCGGTGATTTTCCTGGTTTGAGAACGATAATCACCTGCGCGACCTTCCAATGTCTTGGTATGTATTCTAATCTAATTGCTGCATTTACAACGTACAGGAGTTTAGTTAATGCTTTTGGCAACATTTTAAGAAGTTCTCCTGTAATTAGGTCATAACTCGGAGCATTACTTGTGTAGGATATCGCTTCAATAAAACCCAAACGTTAATTTAAATTCACTTATGTTCTTTATTATTTTCTTTAAATGCGCACGACCGGCCAGGACAAATATCAGACTACGACTGCTGGATTTACTTGAAAGGGACGGTCATTCCTCTTTGTCGTCGTTCTTATGTTCTCTGTGTCTTCCTATTGTCTTGTGCGCTTCGTTCGTTGTGTGTATATTCCTTTTGTCGTTCCTTTTGTGTGTGTGTCGTACTGTAGTATGCTCGTGTCGTTTTGGTTTCCCTTGTTCGTTCGTGATTGTTCATGTTCGTTCTTGTCGCCTGGTTAAATATGCGTTTGTAAGTATTCGTATAGTTCTTTCCGTTGTTTGTCTTTGGTACTGTTTATCCCTATTGTAATATGTCTTGTACGTGTGTCGTGTCGTCACTCGTCCGACTACCCATTCCCACAATCGGCTATCCTGACGGCTCATTCGTCCCGAATGAAGGATTCCACGGTTTCATATTTTCGGCCACAGTTGTTGTCTTGTTTGGCCCTTCGTGTTCGCCAACTTTCCATACGTCGTATCTTCCGTGATATTTCTTTTGTACGATCTTGTAGGGTCCCAAAAATGTCGGCCTTAGCTTCATGCCTGCCCCGAACTGCGTGCGCTTAATGGCGACTAATGCGTCTAGCTCGTACTCCTTTTCTGCTACCCGGCTCTTGTCGAAGGATCTTTTATTCTCTCGCTGAATGGATGCGATGTTTCGGCAAACCTCCTCCCTCAACAAATCTCTCTCTCCCTCTAACTCCTGAACGGCTGCTTCGTCCAACCACTCATACATCTTTGGATACTCAGGAACACGCATTTCCATGCCAGTTAGTATCCGGAATGGACTGAACTTTGTGCTCCTCGATGGTGAGTTGTTAAGCAACTGCTGTACTCGATCCACATGTTTGTACCAGTTCGCGTTGCTTCCTATACACGCTTTTGTCAGCATTGGTACGATGACCTTGTGTATCCTTTCCACCTGACCATTACCGCGAGGTACTCCTGTTGCTATCGTTATGTGTTGGTCATCTTCTTCTTTACAATAGCTCTCGAATGCTGTCGATGTGAAAGCTGTACCCCTATCCGATATTATCCTCCGAGGGTTAACAAATATAGAAGCTTGTTTCTTTAGCCTGTCCAACACTTCGGCCGTTCCTGTACTTTTCGTTGGATAAAGCCAAACGAATTTCGAAAAAGCGTCCACCACAACCAAAATGTGGTTATATTGCTTGTGCGTCTGCTCCATTGGACCAACGTGGTCTATGTGGTAAGTTCCCAACGGTTTATCCTCCTTGTTGATTGTTTTCAACAATCCTTCCTTCTTTCCAGCTTTCGACTCAGTGATAAGGCACTTCACACATCCTCTAACCGCTTCTGTTATCTTCTTTGTTACATCCGGAATGTAAAACGTTTTTTCGAAAAGGTCTTGGGTCTTCTTGATGGAAAAATGTCCCTGTTGATGAGTGATTCCAATCAACTCCTTTTCCATATCTTCCGGTATTACCACAAGTTCCTTAATGGGATCCTTGCATAACACCCCTGCTTTCATAAAGAAATCCTCGTACTCTTCTTTCTCCAGGATCTTCCTTACTGCTCTTGTCCAGCTATCCCTCATATGTGCTTCTTTAATCCGATGGTTTAGCGAATCTTCTATCATGAGACAATATATTCTGCTCAAAGCGTCTACGTGCTTCATCTTGCTGCCCGATCGATGTTCTATTTCGTAGTGAAATTCTTGTAGGAACATCGCCCACCGAGCCACTCTGAGAGGAACTTCCTGCTTTTTCATCGTTTGAGCGAATGCATTGCAGTCCGCGACTATCTTAAATCGTCTTCCCAACACGTACACTCGCCATTTCTTCAACGCTTCGATGATCGCTAACACCTCCAGCTCATATGAGTGGTATTGCTCTTCGCATTTACTGGTCTTCCTGCTCATATACTGCACTGGGTGCAGTAGCCGATCCTCCGCGTCCTTCTGTAACAGGACTGCACCATATCCCAACTTTCACGCGTCGGTATGAATTTCCGTCTCAGCCTGTGGGTTGAACAACCTCAGCAACGGTGCTTTAGCTAGCGATGCCTTCAGCTGTTCAAAAGCCACCAGTTGCTCCGTTCCCAATTCATACTTGGCATTTTAGCGTAATAGGTCAGATAATGATTTAGCAACCATTGCATATCCCTCTATAAATCTCCGGAAATACGACGTCAAGCCCAGGAATCGTTGAAGCGCCTTCTGGTCTCTCGGTACTGGATACTCCGCCACGGCCTTAGTCTTCTCTACTGACGGCCTAATACTATTGTTCTCGATGATGTACCCAAGAAAATCATCATCCTTTAAAACCAATTTCATTGAAACAGGGGATGGTTCCTTCGCCTCTGATACATACCCTTCAATAATCGGCAGCAGCACCTCGCGTATGTTGACGTCTAGGTGACTCAGCTCCAAATCCCTGGTAAACATACCCTCTTCCGCAGCCAAACAAATTTCTCGAAATACTTCCGCAAGTTCAAGTTCCTTGGATCCCTGTTCCTTTTCCTTGCCACTCTTGCTCCCTTGGTTCCAGTTTCCATCGACGCTCCTGTCATCTTCACGTGCCCAGTTATCGGCACCCTAATTAACACGTACCCCACTATCGGTACCCTTACCATCACGTACCCCGTTATCGGTACCCTTACTATCACGTACCCCGCTATCGGTACACTTTCTATCACGTACCCCGCTTTCGGTACACTTTCTATCACGTACCCCGCTATCGGTACACTTTCTATCACGTACCCCGCTATCGGTACCCTCCTCGTCGACCTGAACCATTGATTCCTCTCGTATTTCTTTCGAATTATGTTTCTGCCTAAACTCTGCCCCTTTATCGGTGATAACCAAATCCACCATTTCGAGAATATCATTCCCTATCACCGCTGAATACTGCATATCGGCTTCTCGAACTACATGGAAATTCAGTTCCAGTAGGATTCCGTCTACCTCCGCGTTGAATATCACGTTACCCATTATCGTGACCCTATGCTGTCCAATACCTATCAGATTTCTCTTCTCCTTCCTAAACTCCACGAAATCCATCAGAGCTAAACTATCATACCGCAAAAGACATAAGTCGCTACCGGTGTCCAAGAGTGCGGAAAGATTACAATCTCCAACGAAAATATCTCTGAAGACGCGGTTTGTCCCCACTGCCAAGTTTATCCTTGCCTCCGGCCATGAATTCTTGAATTCTTTCACTTCGTCGCTGGGTTGGCTGAATATATGCTCTGCAATCGCGAGCCATATGCCCCTGTTGATTGCATCGGAAATATTTTATTGTCGCAGCTCGGCATTCCCTAGCTAAATGTGTAGTCTCTCCACATCTATAACACGACTTCCCTTTCCTCTCGTCTTTAACTTGCGCTTGAACTGCAACGCTGTTGCGTGGTGTGTAGGTATAACGCGGATTTCCCCTCGAGTTTGACGACTGCGATATGGATCCTCTTGCCCGTTCATACGCCCTGATTTGGACCTTTAGCTCTTCGATCGTTGTTGCTTGGTACAGCATAGCCTTGTTGTGTCTGCCATCCGGTATTCCCTCCACGAAATACTCGATTATGCTTTCGTCGTCGAGCGCAATAAGTTTCCCCAACTCCAGAAGTGAATAGAGATATTCTAACGACGACTCCGACGACTTCTTCTGCCTTGTTCTAAGCCTACGATGAACTTCAGCTGACGACAACCTTGCCCCAAACTCCTTGATGGGAGTCTTCTTCAGCACATTCCAACTCTTTAGTCCCACCTGGCTTCTAATGAACAATTTAGCGGAACCCCTCAGCAATTTCTTCGCGTAAATATACTTTTGTATTTCATCCCATCCTACTGCGATGGCATTTTCCTCGAAATCCTGGATCCATAGATTGATGTCCATTGACACACTTCCATCAAAATGCACCATTGAATCTTCGATGTCGCGAAGAGTGAAATTTCGCGTCCTACTAACATCGGCCTGTGCCGCCCCTGATACGCTAGTGGCCTCCTCAAATTCGTCGTTTTCATCATTGCCCCGCGATAACCCATAGTGAGTCAATAGTCTGTCCTGTAGCGTTCTTTTTAGTCCCGTCGTTGTTAAGTCTAAACTCGTCAATTTGTCTTTGAGTCCGTCTACTGTTAAAGTCAAAATTTCATCCCTTTCCATCTTTACATTTCTTTGATTTACAGTTTTTTTTTTTTACTCAAGCACAACAACAAAAAA